>BEXV01000518.1:61320-78369 GCA_003118195.1 Hemicentrotus pulcherrimus | reverse complement strand
AAGTTACTAGGTGAAACAAGTTCAATGTATTTAAACAGCCTCTAAAAATCTTGATCCAATGTTATGCCTTAAGCTTTTTGTATATCAACTTAAAACAAATCTTAATCGGCCAACTTCAGTAGAGCTACAGCCCACGAGATCACTGGCTTAATGTCGGTCTCTACAGCCTTCTTTAAAGTGATCGAAGGGTTCCTGAGACCTATAGCCCAGGAGAGGGGCATGCCAGGTTTACAGGCCTTCTGACAACCTTTTTCTGAGTATCCAAAAGATCATCATCGTTGTTCTGATGGAATGACCCAGCTCACAACATGCAATATTTTACCAAATTAGATTGTTGTTAAGTTATTTACTGGGATTCAAAAAAATCTGTGTTGTTATACTGCATTTTCACTTTATGGGTCTACCTTGTCCCAATAATCAAGAAAAATAAGTGAAAGGGTTGTTATCTTCATTTTCAAGTAACTTGAATAATGCAGGTTTCATCAAGAGAGCTTAGAATTCAGAACATACTCAGAAAAAACAAGATACAATACATGTTTGCATACAGCCATTGACGGGTACCACTTATGGGACAGGCAAGGTGCATTAGCTGACACAGAGATACAACTATCTTTTCCATTACTAGCCTTCTACTCTCTCTCTCTCTCTCTCTCTCTCTCTTCTGTCACTCTCTATCTGATTCCTACTTCCTTGGCACACATTTATTCTTTATCCTAATACTGCACATCATCACCCCACGCTCTCATTATTTTTTTCCTCCCTCCTCTCTTTCTGTTTACCCTCTCTATCTCCTCTACCCCTCTCCCCCTCTTTCTCTCTTTTTCTATATCTATCTCTCATTTTAACCTCCTCTTCCCCCTCTTTCTAATCCCCCCCCCCTCTCTATCTCACTTGCTCTCTATCTATTCATCTCTTTATCTCTTTCTGTCTCCCTGTCTCTCTGTCTGCCCGTTTGTTTGTCTCTTTCTCTGTTTTCCTCTCTCTGCCCCGCCCCACCCCCTTTCTTTCTCATTTGCCCTCTCCATTTCTCTCTTTCTCTCTCTCTCTCTCTCTCTCTCTGTCTCTGTCTCTGTCTCTCTCTCTCTGTCTCTCTCTCTCTCTCTCTTGTCTCGCCTGTTACACTCCCATGCATAGATATTGATCCGCTGAGGGATGAAAACTCTGTTACCATGGCCAGACGGAATCGATAAAGAGTTGCAGTATTCTTTTCTCAAGTCCAGAGTTCAAGGGGACCTCCCATTAGGGCGTTCAAAAACCTGGAAATGCAACATTGTGCCTCATCGAGTCTTCCATTGATTTGTTTGTCCTTTCCATAACGGGATATTGACTGCCATGAAAACTTCACTGCACACATCTAAACTGTGAATAATATTCTTGGGTTGGTCATATTCTACCCTAGCTTTGTTTCAAGGCTTTCGCGATTGCTTTCTTGCCACTGTTCATTAGTTATACATGCATGTATATACCTGTGCAATAAAAAAAAAATAATCTACTTCATGCTATCAGGTCAACTGCACAGATGAAGACCTGGTCCTTGTAAATAAGATGGCCACTGCAGCCATCGGGCGCTGGAAGAATGTTATTTAATCTAATACAGACCACCTTATAATTATATAATTTTGTTTAAATTGCCTTTATTTATTATTTATTTTTCTTATTTCTAACCACTTTTTTGGGCAAAATTGAGATTAAAGGCCTCATGTCAGAAATTTTATAATTTGCGTGATATGCCTATAGAGGGTGAATTTCGTTCTCGTCATGAATCTACATGATATTGTTTTTAAAGAATTTTAAAGCAGTATCTCGCTTATTTTTGCTCTATTTTGTCTCAAATTTTAGCTGACCAGCCCACCTATACTTGTTCTAAACAAGTATTATATGTCTAGTTTAATTTAATTTAGGAACTTTACATTAATCTTGATCTAAGGAGACACAAACGAACGAACTAGCTTGACAGCTAATCACTCTTGACTGGTGTTTTGCATACAAGAAAATTAATTGGTAGTTAGATTTAATTGAATAAAACCACAGAAGACTAAATGCATAACTTTAAAGTTTTGTCTTTTCTCTCTCTCTCCATCCTTCCCACAAAAAAGGTAATGTTTTGTAATGCGATGTTTTTCCTTGAGTTTTGCTTATGTGAGAGACTTTCTATAATATTGCATCGTTTTAGATTACCAAAGCATGCACACAAATACATATGTTTTAAAGTAGCATATTTCTCAAATATGAAAAGCACTTTATCACATTGAATACTAAGCCCAAAATAACTCAGACTAGGACTCTATAATACTAAATAAAATCTTATGTTATAGGTAAAACACAATGCTTTAATTCTGCTGTGTGGTAAAAATATTTCCTGTCGATCTAACAAGATTCCCATACAAGATATGAACATATCACCCATTAATTTTATAACAGTGGGCGGGGGGGGGGGGTAAAAGACAGCATGACAAATCATGAATTTGCATGCTTATCTTTATCAAGATGATTTTTCAGTATAAAGCGAGACTATTTATGTACATTTCACATTGCTATTAATGCATGGATGGTGCATGACCATCAAACTAATACAAAATATATAGAGTAATTGCTACAATCCAATTAATGCCAAATCCATTCCCTGCCTAATGCAATTAAGATTACTTATTTCCCAATCCTCTTACATGACTGTGCATCAAGATTCAATGACGCCAGGGGTTCAGTGGTCGTTCAATGTGTCATCTGCTTCGTTACACTTGGCATAATGTGCTTATACTGCTTCTGGTCACAAGAGGGGGTACTCCTACATTTGTGAGCTCTGAAAGATTGGGTGGTTTGGTCAAAGACTGAGCCCAGATGGAATTGGTGATGGTGAAAGGGCATAATCGTCTCTTGACAGACAGAAGGGCATTAAAGTGGAGGACTTAATACCCTTTGGGCTTCAAACATATGAAACATTTGATTTTTATAAACAGTTGTAATCCGACTAGTAGTAGTAATAGTAGTAGTAATAGTATTGATAGTAGTTGTGTAGGATATTGCTGATAGATAATAATTTCCTTTGGAAAAATGCCAATGTGGGAATACTTAACTTATCAAACATATTTTACATAATTTGCTTCACATCATGAATGAGTGCAAGTACCTAATGTCCTTTTAATACAGGTATTCTCTTTTATATTAAAACAAAAGAGAGAAATAAACGATGCTCAAAGTTGAATCATGAGGGAAATATTTAACTTTTTTCTTTTATATGACCCAGAATAAATTTAGTTCTCCCAACACATTGTGTACAGGACAACACACACAGACAATAAAAAATAAAATAAACCACGGTATAAAACCACGAGGGAAACATATTTCCTACAGCAGTTAGAGACATCAAAGGGGAAGTCCCTTTTAATTAAATTCTTGCCTAATGCCTCAATGCCGTTTACAAGAAATCAACACCACATTTGAAGATTAAAAATATCATGTAAATCCCTGAACAATTAACACTCATTCGCTCATGCATATATATATATATATATATGGTAAACTATCCAATCATGATTAATATTCCCTTTGGATGAAAAACAGGATTTTGGTGAGAAACGCTTTCAAAACCACAGAATATGTACAACTTGATTTTTAATGTGGTTAGAAAATGTGTCAATAGCCAATGTACCAATAGTAATCCAATCAGGCATACAAGTGGCACAGAACACTACATGGGAGAGTGCTTGCTGTGTTTACCATGTAAATTACTGACAGTGGATGGGAAAAAAAATCTCTCTCTGACCCCGACCCACTTGTAAACAATATTTAATAAACATTGTACAAGTAATGGAAATATGAATAGGTAAAATGGGTCATTAAATATGGCATTGTAAATATGTGATACAAGTTATATATCTTCCAAAAAAAGATAATTTCAACACCTAAATCAGCTTTAGAGCAAATATGTTTCTTGAAATCATGAACATTTCAAATAAATAAGAGGTGTTAAAACCTATTTAATCTACATTGATCTTGGATGATCTATATCAACATAGTGTGCTGTAGGTATAATAATGAATGGATAATGTATACATTTCTTTAAAAATGACATATCAGTCATTTCGGTGTTCAATGAAAATAAACAAAAATCGAAAAAGAAACATATATAAGAATAAATGTTGCAAAACAAGGCTGCTGCTACATCCCCTTTAAACAAACATAATCAAATAGTCATTATGCATATCTTGAACATGCTTAATGCTGCACGTACAGTGTATAATGGATTGCACTGATTTCATCATGCTACAAGGAGCTCTTTTCATAATTAGAAAACCTTGAGCTCGTAAATCTTAAAAACATTTTAGCTTGCATCATATACATCCAGGGGCCATTATCAATGCTATTTTGATCTTTTCTGATTGAAGCAAATAACGATCATCCATACTGAGATGTTATGAAGGGAAGTGTGAGGTGGAACAAAGTGTTGTGATGTCAGTGCCGTGTAATGCATGGCGGCTTCCCTTTCCTTTTCCCCAATCACCTTTTAATCGTGAGAGCGTGAAGGCATTGATCCATTACGGTCTGTTTAAGGTGGCCTTAAACGTCCAAATATTATGATAAAATGCCAGCATGCATGACTAGGCCAGCCGCAGCAGCAAATATTCTTAAAGGTTCTCATCATCTAATGAAAAATTGAAGAAAAGTTACTAAACTGTCTTTAAATATACCCTACATCTATAAATAAAAAAGGGCATGCATGACATAATCAAAAAACATCATCATCATCCTTATCAAATGATACTGTCTTATGACATTATCATATCAAAAATGTAGTCCCGGATATCAACTTTACATGAGAGTACAGTGAAAGTATTCTATTTTCCATTAATTTCATGTCAAGAATTTAATAAGAATAAAAGGATGATTATTTTCATTTGAGGAGATGATTTGCCATCTAGGTTTGATTGTAATAGGCAATGTTCTTCAGGACACAAAAGATAAATGCCCATTACCAGAAGTTTTTAAAAATTGTATTGCTAATTCATTTTCAACCTGATTCCTTGTAATGCTACAATCATTTTACAATTGTCCCCTAGCTGTTTTGACTTTTTGTCTCAATAGACCGGTTTCCTAACATATTTAAATTTAAGGATGTTTACTTTTTTTCCAAAAGACCTATATAGTGATGAGTTATCCCATTAACCTGTTATTAATGAATGATCTACAATATGCAGAATCCAGTCTGCATACATTAGTTGTTGCTATGTTGGGCAAGCATTAAAATGTATGCATATATTTTTTTTTTGACTATGGTAGAAAACTTGTCTATGAAAGAGAAGGTTGAGTTCTGGGGGGAGGTTAAAACAAATTTGTGAGTGTATTGATTGTTATTATGCAAGTGCGCGAGTTTGGAAGAACATCAGAGAAAAAATGTTACCTGAAAAGCATGGCTCTTCAAATGCCTTCATATTCTAAATATGACATGTAACAGCATTAAAATGTGGACCACATTTTTATGCCACATGTTTGTGTAGTCCCGTATACATCTTTTTGTGAACAGTGCTTGTTACTTTTACCAAGACTGGGCCAAAATTCTTATTATTTTGATGATTCCAGAACCTTGCAATACACACGAATACTTTTATACTAGATGATCAACCTTTTTTGATAGATTCCACACCGTTTCTTTCACAATGCAATCACATGACCAGAACTCAACTTTATCTTTAAGTATCATCTGTCCTGTAATTTCAATGAGTGAAGTATACCACATTCAATCAAATTCTTACTTTAAGTGTTGTTTGAAATGACTCTATGATGCTATTATTCAAATCCTCTTTTCCCTCATGGGCGCACTACGGTGTAGATGGTTAGATGCATACATCAATAGGCGAGGCAATCTATTATATCCTTAAATGATGCTCTTAAAGTATGAAATGGATGCATTAGGCTTCATCATTCGCTTGACGGTTCCAATTACATCTAAGTAGGCTCATAATAGTCTCATTATGTTCATCAGCATAATGGCGATTGAAAGAGACTGAGGGCCAGACAGAGTGGAGACAAAATTTCAATAGAGAAAATACTATTTTGTGTATGCACATGTGGTGGGCGTGGTGGTCACTAATGTAACGTTATAGATATGTGCATTACCAAAGGAATGTATGAGTCTGCCAGCATACTAATGGAGTGATTATTATAATTTGAATGAATTAGCTGTAAACTAAGTGTTCCAAAATTGTGCATTCCAATTTTGTTTAGAGGTAAATAGAAAAAAACAGCTAACAATGAGACTAAGCCCATTTACTTGTGAAAAACAATACATCAAACAAACTAATACAGGAGAAGGAACAACCTTTTTTCTCATTATCAAGATAAGAGGAAATATAATATAGATTTGTTAAAATTCTTTAATAAATGTAAGATCCTACACAATGATATATCATACAAAGCAATTTGCCCAAAATTTAAACATGAAGGAATCATGATAAAACCTACAAATTTGAATGCTAGATCCCTCTTCAAAACCTTTGGGTACGGGTTTGAAAGCAATCAATGGTTAATTCATTCACCTATTTGCTAAAAAAACCCTGAACAAAAACAATGATTATCAACAGCGTCACACAGTACTTATCTCATCATATCTGTAGCCTAATATCAAGATGTATCAATTTACCTAAATCATATAACACAGTATCAAAGTGACTCAGTAACATTGCCTCAGAGTCTGAAACAAAATCCTGGATTTAGGTCATGCTGCAATCATAGTTATAAACCTTAATGTCAGTCAGGAACCCCATGATTTTTACAAGCCGATTGCCTGTCTGATTATCAAGATATTTATGATTGGAAATCGAAATTTCATTTTTTTTATGACACTACAGTCTATAGGGGAAAATGAGTATGGTAAAACCAGTCACTCAAAGATTTTTACTTTTTTGAGGCACTTCTTTGAAGCACAATTTTTTAGGGCTTCAATATTACACTATATCGCAGACACTGATAACACGTAGGTTCATGCATCTCAGATTTAACATTGTTAACCGATGCCTTTAAAGCCTATGTCCCGTAAATGCTCAAATTCTATGCAAGTAAAAGAATATGCACCCCTCCCTCATTTTCCTTCTTATTTTGACCAAGTGTTTCCATTTATGCGGCCTTTCGTTTCTTTCTGTCAAAGTAAGAGGAAAAGAGAGAGAGAGAGAGAGGGAGAGGGGGGGGGGGGGGGGGGGGGGGGGGGGGGGGGGGGGAGAAGCTAATTAACCATTAGAAGCGGAGGAGAGATTTACCAACCCCACCTCCAATTCTGTCCATATAACACAGTAAAGGCTTTGAACAGTAAATGCTCAAATTCAGAGCAAGTAAGAGAACATCTACACCCCTCCCTCCTTCATCTCCTTGCTTACTTTGACCAAGTGTTTCCAGTCCTGCAGCTTTTTTTTTTATCTTTCTGTCCAGGTACATTATACAAGACTGAGCAAAAGAGAAAGGGAAAGCTAATAAACCCTTAGAAGCGGACTGGGGAGAGATGCAGCACAAGACTCCATTTCTCGAGGTCTCATTAACATGAGACCATTTCAGGTGTCACCAAAGCGTGTTTCGACCCATTCATCAAAGCTTGCTCGGTGGTCAGAGGAACGAGGGAAAAGCACTTCTCCTCTTCCTCTTCCTGCTCAGCTAGTCCTAGCATTGGGATGAATAAAGTACCTAATAATCAACCACGTACCTGCGAAGCAACACTCATGAAAGATTCACTACTCATGTGATGCCAAGAGAGTAAAGTGTAATAAAATTGTACAAAGTTGGAGCTTGACTGCATTTTTATAATGTGTTTGATGACATTTTTATTTAAACAACATACCAAAATAAAACAAACCTTGATACTTTTAAATGATATGTTCTTTGACTAAACATACTTTTAAGACCCTCTCACTTAAACTAAAACAAATATTATGTTGATAAGCAATTCCATGGTCCATGGGAGCTCTATTTTTAGGAAGTTTACCAACCTCAACTCCAATTCTGATATTCATCTACATGTTTGGGATTTCCTCTTTTGAGATCACATTTTCTGATCCATTTCTAATGTAACCTTGTGCTAACTCGGATAAACCACTCTCCAGCTCTTTCACTACTCAAAACATATTTCATCTAAGAGGTTAGCATTCTACAAGTGAAACTCAATTTAATTCATAGAATTATTCTAGTGATACAGATTGCAAACTGTAATTGTTAATCTTCAAACAAATGATTGCATCGTATACAATGAATTTCAAAACGCAGATCAGTAAATAGTCATACAGCTTGTTCTTAGGTCAAGAGGATTAAAAAGCATACAGCGATTCAAAAGAAAAACTTCTCATCTCCTTTTCACTTCTAGCCACTTATTTGAAAACACACTCATTGATCAATAGTATAATCAAATGAGAGGCTGCTACAAGTGAGAGTGCACTGTGCCCCGGTCATATCTAGGCTATCAAGAATCAAATCTAATTCATAGCTTTTGGGCAAAGGTAACATGATCCTACTCAACAAGTACTGATGGGCTTATAACATGCAGAGCCTTCATTGGCTCATTCTCAATACAGCACTCACCAAGTGCCTGAAGAAATTAAAGGAAGACCCAACTAAATTTGTATCTAAATTGTTGGTCAAAAGATTGGATTTCTTTCCTCAGTCAATTGGAGTGCTGTTATCAGAGGCTGAAAACTGGGCTGGATAAACAAAATGGCCTCATCTCTGATCGAAAACAAATTGATGCATTGTAACAAAATTTATATGATTAGATGTATATCTGTTTGAGACAACAAAAAGGTCTTGTAAAAAGATATTTTCCATCAAATGTATACTTTTCCTTGCTGCCGAGGAGCACAAGAGAGAGAGAGAGAGAGAGAGAGAGAGAGAGAGGGAGGGAGAGAGAGAGAGATACAGAGACAGTGACAGCTAAGTATGAAGCCTGATACACATGAAAAACAATTTGTAACAATCATTGACAAATGGGAAGAGGGAGAAACCGGAAGAGGGTGATAAACAGATGAAGAAAAAATATTAAAGGAGGGAGAAAAGGGATATAAAGAGAGGGAGAAAGTGAGAGAAAGAGCTGGGCAAGATAGAGAGAGAGAGAGAGAAAGAAAAGAGAGAGAGAGAGGAAAGAGAGAAAAAAGAGAGATATAGGGAGAGAGATGGAGAGAACAAGAGATGGGAAAAAGAGAGAATTAAGAAAGAGAGAAAGAAAGAGAGAGACAGAAAGAGAGAAAGAGAGAGAGATTTAAAAAGAGAGAGAGAGAAAGAAAGAGAAAGAGAGAGAGAGAGAAAGAAAGAGAGAGAGAGAGAGAGAGAAAGAAAGAGAGAGAGAGGTAGAGAGAGAGAGAGAGAAAAGGAGGAAGAGAGAGATGCGGGTACAGTTATTTAGGCGTATAGACATAGGAAGAGTAGAAAGGACAAGGGAACAACAGATAGAGTCAAACAACATGAAACATACCCGAGGTACTTGATGCTATTAGAATCCTTGTTCCCGTCCTTTGCCATTGTTGGATGTCGGATGTGAGACAGAGTTGTTGCGTGCAGAAATCGACTTCTCAGGTGTTTGTCTTGCAGAGGAGATGCTGCTGCTGCTGTGGGGATGATGATGGGTTGCCACGGTCTCGCGGGGTGATGGATAGATGCGTTGAATACTGATCTGATCGTCAACGATGATGATGATGCGTGACGATGGAGGTGGATTGGCAGAACTGGAGAACCTAATTGAAATCATGATCAAGAACATAACAATAAGGGATGCATTAAATTGCACATCTGCTGCTGGTAGAACACAAATTGGGGCACACATCAAAAGACAGGGAAGATAAACAAAATTACAGGCTATGACCGAAAAATTGACCATAATACTTGTGCCCCATTTCACTTAGAACCTCCCACTGAAGCTTATCTTGAAATACTTTTTTCATCATCGTTTCCATTGACAGTTTTGAGTAAATAAGAGCTGATAAATGCTTATAAATTAGAATTCATATTTTATATCTCATAAATTATAATGAAAGGCTTAATAATAATTTCGGATTTAAAGGTATACCTCAATACCTTAATTTGAAACATATAATCATGAATAAGATCAGCCTAAGTCAACTCGATGGCAAGACTGTTATAGTCTTGTATCAGCTGCAACAGCAAACAAATCTCTCTCTTTCTCTCTCTCTCCCTCTCTCTCTCTCTCTCTCTCTCTCTCTCTCTTTCTCCCTCTCTCTGTCTCTCTCTCTTTCTCTCTCTCTCTCTCTCTCTCTCTCTCTCTCTCTCTATATATAAATGTACATGTGTAGTAGGAGTGAGCAATTACCTCTGAAAAGTGTCAACAGGGCTCTGGTTACAAACAATGAATTCAATAAAAGCTGCTCTAAAAACACTACACTTTCACATCACCAATTCCCAGGAGAGCTCAGGCTCCCGCGAACACAAATTCATGTTACACTGCCCTTGTATGGAATGTGATCCAAAAAAATGAGAGAGAAAAAAGAAAGAGAAGAGGATAAAAACAAGAAGTGAGCTGCAGTCACATGGGATGGTTCATGCAGTGCTTTCTATGACATGAATCAGCCCTATTGCCTATAGGCTTGTAAACACCATGAAAACCAGAAACAAGATATGATCACATTCAGACTTTAACTTTGCATAGACACAGAAAAGGGACACACTACCAGTATATAAAGTATGCATCCACTGTCTTTCCCTGTATTATGTAGATGATGAATGACCCCCTTCCAGCTGATCACACTTTCCATCAGAAGAAACCTTGATGTTAGCGATTTGAAGATAGTACTTTCCATCTTCAAAATCATTTTCATAAGATACATCTCTAAATTCTTCAATCATCTGAAATCTGGAGAAATCAATTTTCTATTAATAGAAATACCTATATATATACCGGTAGTATCTTAAAACATTTTTCATGCACAAATTGAAAAAAAAAAAAAAAATTTGAATTGGGTTTTCATACCCTTACACTTTTATTAAATCCTTATTAAGTATATTGGTAAAAAAGGTTATGCAAAGGAGGATGATATTACAACTTTGTTCTGTTAATTAAAATAATGTATCTGATTCTAAAACCAAACACAAGACAGAACTGGCAGGCCTCACCTATCCAAAAGCTTTTTAAGTAGCAAAGACAAGACAGTACTGAAGCCATAAAGACTGGCCATTTGCATACATGTATCTATCAGGACAGATAGACTTCATCCACAGGGACAAGATCAGTATTCACCAACAGGTCGAGAGTTGAGAGAAACTCGGTATATATGGAAAACAGAAAGAGCTCTGTAATGTGCAGTGTTACATGACAGCCCCGTATACAATCCACAGGGACTGTCTCGGATTTCAAGCTAGAATTAAGACAGTGCAGTGGAAAACTGCATGCCTGGTAAATCCTTTACAAGACAGATATTCCCATGCTATACCTTTGGGTAATAAACGCATGCACACTAGCTGTAGAAAGCGCAATTTCCCATAGTTCATCACAAATGGCACTCTCAAAACGATGTTACTTAGTGCAAGAAAAAACAGCATACAGCTTGTGATCCCATGCTCGGATAAGATCTTCAACCATTAACCTAATAAATTGTTTAGAAGGCAAAGTAAGATATTGGTATTAATATTGGGGATCCAGGGGAGTGTATGTACTTGATGTAATTGCTTTCACGTGGATTCTGCACTTTAAAAATATCATGTATTCTTCTTCTTCTTCTTCTTCTTCTTCTTCTTCCTCTTCCTTTTTTTCTTCCTCTTCTTCTTCTTCTCCCTCCTCCTCTTCCTCCTTTCCCTCCTCCTCCTTTTCCTCCTTTTGCTTCTTCTATTTATTAATATTATTATGCTTCATCTAGATTTATGTCAACCTCAAAATATCATTTGATCTACAAAGTATAAGAAGATGTGAAAATTAGAAAGACAGAGTCATCATGATATCAACTGGAATCTTTTTGACTGATTCAGGAGTTTGAAAAGCCTTCAAGTTCCTTCCTGTTTGGCATATGAAAAGAAAATTGATTATAGTACACCATCTGCAAATAGAAAAAAGAAAATCAATCAGATTCAAGATTTTGAAGAAAAAATACAATTTCCTCTCCGACGTCATACACAAAATTGTTACTACACCATCTATCTGCAAATAGACAGGAAAGAAAGTCAATCAATACAAAAGATGAATTTGAATTTTGAAAGAAAAACCAATTGATTGTTTTTTCCCCAAGAATAATATACTAAATTAATATTTCAAGCTTAGAGGCCAAAATAAATTTACTTAAAAACAACAACTGACTCTTCTCCTACGAGAAATAGCTCTTATTTGCTTTTTATCATCTGAAACCATAAATCCTGTCATAATAGTTAGAGAAACCATACTGATCTGAATAAGATATGAAAGAACTTCCAGATTACCAGGCTTATGCTTTCCGACTTCTTTTTTTTACCACTATCATAGTCTTAGAAGTAATATATCTTACCAGGGTTTAAACATTTATCAAATCGGTCTCTTTTAAAATCTTGAATTATGGACATTTTGGAAACATGGAAATTAAACAAGATTTGTAAAAATAGATTAAAACAGAAATCAAATCAAATTTGTATGAATTTTATATTGTACAGTGTCAGTAAGTTTCAAATATCACACATTAATTTTGTTTCCAGACCAATATTTAGTCGGAGTGCAATTTTTGTATTACCTTGATGGAAGTAGTTTTCCACATCTTACTTCCCAAACTGTGATTCCATTAAAACCTAAGGAAGAAAGACAAGTCTTCCTATATATATATATTTTTTTAAACATACTATTTTACATTTTCTTATCAAAATTTGGAGTGATGCTAGAATGCTAGATCACTCAGCCAGTTTAAATGTGATATGATTAAGTTAAAGAGTGTTTTCTGATATTCTATGTATATCTATTTAAAAAAACATACTTTTTACATTTTGTTATATCTGAACTTTTGAGTGATGATATAGATCACTCAAACAGTTAAGATATGATGTGATGAAGGTTGAGAGTGTTTTCTGATGTTCTTTTCTTCTGATGTTCCATTCCACTCTCGGAAACGAGCAAAAGTGCCATTACAGACTTCAATTCACCAGATGCCATTTATCCAATATCTGGCTTCCGATGTCAGTAGGGGCGTTCACACCTACAGAAAAAAGTTATATTTGCATCGCCATTTTTTTGCGTGTGTGGACATAACAATTTCACTAATCTTCGTGATTCGCATCGCGATCCGATTTGCAGTACAGTGTAAGTCTTGAGATTTTTTTCAGAATAATCACGATAGTTTTCCGGGCGCTGTGTGTGAATGATATTGAGAATCAAAAATGGATTTATTTAATCCCAGGATTCCAAGCGGTCATACATCATCGAGATTTGTTCCGTTGTTCTTGCCCTCAAGCAAGAATTCTCCCTATGTGTGAATGGTCTGAAGAAAAAAATGATCTGAATCACACTAATATTTATGTGTGTATGGGCCTATTGTGTAATGGTAAAAGGATTGATCCATCAGCCAAAGTGGGTCCACTTTGAGCACCAATCTCAACTATGTTAGCGTCCATTAAAGAACATTATTGGATTCTCTGCTCATGTGAGGTGAAGTATGATGGGTTTGAATTGAAATGAAAGCATTCCAATAAAAAACAGCATACTATTCAGCTGGAAAAGACTGATGCCTCGCATGATTGCATATGAAATTGAGAGTTTAGGAAGTGTTGAAATGTACTCCTGACATGAAGACTCTGTCAACACCATGTCCATAATGATGCACATAGTTTGGTAAAATGGAAAAATCACTTTTGTTTTGCTGAATAGACTAAAAAATAAAAATCATGTCTGAAGATGTTATATTAACAAAGGCCCTGTTTTTATAAAACTTGTTATCAATAACAATATACTTACCTGCTAGAATCCTGGCATTTGATTGGCTAAATAAGCAGATTTATCATATATTTGTGTCACTTGTTATTCATAACAAGTTCTATTAAACGAGGACCCAGATTTAATAGGTATGAACTTCCTCTGCATGTATTTGAACAGTTAACTTTTTTGAATTCACTTTTCATTTCATTAAATGGATTTGGTAACTTTGTCTCAGATTCAGAAAAATAATCCTTGATTAAGCTCATGCTGCGATGATAATTATAAACCTTTAGGTCAGTCAGGAACCCATGACTTTTACAAGCCAATCGCCTCTTTGATTATCAAGATATTTATGACTGTAAATCGAAACCAATTTTTCCGTTTTCCTAATGGCTTTCTTAACACTACATTGGGGAAAACGAGTATGGTAAAACCGGTCACTTGAAGATTTATATTTTTTGAGGCACTTCTTGATCATTTTGAAGTGTAATTTTCTTTAGGGCTTTAATATTACACCATATCACAGACATAAAACATGTAGGGCTGTGCATCTCAGATTTAACAATGTTAAACGAATGCCTTTAACAGTCAAGCTTTCAGCATTATATCTTAATCAGAATTTGTAATATATATATACCTTGCAGACATAGAATTATTGTAGTCACGGTTTGGCAGAGCATTTAATCTGTCACTTTCATTCCATTCATGGTGAAATATTACCCCAAGTGATAGAATCTTACGAGCAATTAAGGGTTTAAGAGCCTGATTCATTTTGGCTTACGTTCTCACCCAAAGTAACCTACAGACATCCCATCAAGTAACCGATGAGGAAAGTGGGCACGAAATCGTCACTGCCACTTAGCTTCTCGGCGAGTAAACATATATGACGCGTCTCGTGTGAGTTGTCTCAAGTAGAAAGTAGTATTTCATTTTAAAGCTCACACTTTCATTATTTCTTCTTTGCTCTGTACATGTGGTATTAATTACCTATTGGATTGATTGCTGCAGGTTAAAATACTGAAGTCTGTGAGCAAGTCTATTCCATCGGTAATTGACTTTTAGGGCTTCGGTAAACAGAACAAGAGATAGGACAAAGATCTACTCAATGTAATAAAACTCTCAACAACAACAGTGGCTTTTTTCTGTAGTGCTTATGGCTACTATGGCTACGAGCCCTGTTCATATCTGCCTTTTATCTGTTAATAACTTTAAATTGTTTCTGCGTTTTTAAAATCATATCTTCACTAGTTTGGCCAGGAGGGATTAGACCTCCCTGCATGGTCACTGACAGGTGGTTATCTCAACAAATCAGTTCTCAATTAACTAAAGAAAAAGGGGACCATGGGGGACCAATGATCACTAAATAGGCATTGTTTGCTATATGTAGGGTGCAAGTACCTGTAAGTAATGCATTGGGGCTTTAAAAAATATATGTTTTTGAAAGTAGCAGATACGAACAACGTACCACCACGCACAGTCCACACAATGTCATATTTTTTTCTGAGCTATTTTGCAAATGTTTTTACCCTGCTTGGACCTCCAAAAACTACTACTACTGTCTGGCAGATATTATCAGAATCTGCTTTAAAAAAAGCTGTAACTTTTACAGCTTGAGGAGTAAAGAAAATCTTTGAGTTCGAGGCTCTACCTCTTAATCAAAATGTGCATTGCATGCTGTATAACCACAACGCAAGTGGAAGTCAGTCGATGATCAAAGAAAAGACTGTATAACTGCTGATGTGAATGGGGGCATACACCACAATATTGCAGTTTTAAGTCACTATTGCGTTGTCGCTAACGTGAATGGTGACCAATTAAAATCACTAATTGATGCACATCAGATGACACTGTGGTATTTTTCAGATATGAACAGGACAACATCATAGTGATACTATATGAGTTAATCGTGTATTTAAAAACAAAATTATAAAGTTACCATTACAATTCTTTATTTCAAATAACATTTTCATGGAAAGTTTAGATGAATGCAAAAGCTGCCTGTTATGTACTTCTAGTTAATAACTAAAATTACTTCAAATACCCTTTTCTTCCACAAAAAGAGAGTTTCACTTTACAGTTAGTATTTATACCCAGAAGTTATGATCTTCTAACACTATAAATGTTTGTTTTTTGGGGTACTAGCCAACAAAATTTAAACACAATTTTCCCTTCTGTTTAGCAATACAAAAGATGAAGAATCCATGCAAACATAGCCTGTTTCTCTCTATAACCGGGTGACAGAAATAACAGACAAATCGACAATGCATTGATCAAAAAAGTAACTGATGGGGAAAAAATAACAACAATTTAAGGATAAATGTAGCCTGAAGCATAACAGTTACAAATTGAAGAAAAACAACACGTTAAATCAAATACAAATTGTGGAACAAATTCAATGGAGACGGCTCTTAGGAAAATACATGATTTTTTTTTTTTATCAGCAAAGCATTCACTTGTGTCCTCAAGGCGACATTTTATCTGTGTAGCACTTAACTTGAAGTGTGCTGAAGTAATTCAACCCATTTTGATGCACTCAATGTTGTTCTAGGAAAAGAGGTAAAGCATTGTAATGGCATCCATTTCAAAATATCATATACATTGCACATAGTTTTGTGGAAAAGGGAGAACAAAACAGAATGCGATATGTCACAGAACAAAAGGATGCTGAAAATGCACTCACAAGATAAAAAAGTTGGAAAAAGTGTATGGAATATAAATGGAGTGAAACATCTTTACATATTTCATAAATTTAATTCGGTTGAAGGCCTTGAAAATGTGCTTTTCTTAATACATCTAAAGAAATACCCTATAAAATTGTATTGTACAATGCTATGATAAAAAGGCAACAAACTCTGCACACCTAGACATCAAGGTGAATAACTTTCTTGGTGGTTCACTGTGTCTTATGCCTAAAGAGATGGTGTATTGATTTCAAACTTGACTGAATTTGGTATCATTGCAATCGAAAAATTAGACTGAGTAAAATCATTACATTTGTGTAACTTGTACATTCAAGCGAAATTCATAAAAGTTGATTGAACTTGACGAAAAATCAACCCACTCAACGACCCCAAAACATCGTAAGTCAGCTGATTTTTGAAGTGACGTCACAATATGAACAGATGGCTGCTCAGCTGAAATGATTGACGACGGTGCGAGACGCAGTTTGCATGCAATTCACATGTATTGCATTGACTCTCGAGTAT
>BEXV01000518.1:39606-55081 GCA_003118195.1 Hemicentrotus pulcherrimus | reverse complement strand
CCCCCCTCCCCCTTCTTCGTTATTACTTCACACATCTATTCTCACCTCACACGGTGGGTGTTTTGCTAGAGAACTTCATGTTTCTCACCTGCAATTGCATAAAATGTCATTCTTGATTTATGTATTTGAAGCATGAATGCGTTGCCTGTTGATGCATGGCTGATACTCCCAGCGAGACATCTGGGGGCAGTTTCTCAAATATGTCGTAAGTCTTAAGTTCTTAGACATCCCATTGAAACGGGTGTTATAGAATTATCCCATGTTTCTATGACATGACCACAAACTTAAACTTATGACGGATTTGAGAACCTGGCCCCTGATTTTTTAGCGTGACGTTGCATGGGTGGGAAGGGAGGGGGCAAGTCTGGATTGCTTATGAAGGAATTCGGAAGCCAAGCAGGAAAACAGATTAACACTTTCTGCTGTCTAAAATGCCGATGAAGGTCGATATTTGACAACCAGAATCAAAGCTACTCACATTGGATGATGTAGGTATATGGACTGGTATAATTGATTGCCCTACTTACCTTAGTGAGGTGTGAATATAAATGTTTAACTGTTATAATGAATAATGTGTCAAGATATCTTCAAGATGATAGTGATGTTATTTGATTTCCTTGACAAATACCTGCCAAAATTTAAAAATGAGAATTAAGAATTTTAGCATGGTATGTCTTCGAAAATAAGAAATCTGTACCCTTAACAGGCGTTCACACATGCAGCGGCAGTGTAACTGGCAATACGCAGTAAATCTGTGCAAAAAAGCGAATACAAAACGCTGCTCAATCATGCAGCCCTTCAACGCACCCAATACGTGAGCTCTCACATCGCGGCATATGATAAAACAAGCTTAATTTGGCTTAAGCAATACACACACACACATACACACACAAAAAATGAAAAAATGAAAAAACAGAACATTCTGGATTTTGGGGTCCTAAAAATCCAGAAAAACAGAATATTCTGGATTATTCGAAAGGGTTGGCATGTATGCCTTGATGCAGCTTTTCTTTCAACGTTTGTACAGAGTAAATCGAAATGAAATACACCATACATGTATGAGAACAGATGATTATAAAGCTTATCTTTAGCAAATCCTAAAAACATTGAATTTCTTAGTCCACAAGTGTAATTTCTTTTCAAAATCACAAAGAAAATACCCCAAAAGTAAAAGCAACTTTATAAATTGACCACTGATCCTCTTCTAAAATGACTGTAAAACTTATAAAGCCTAAAGATTGTATGCATTTGTTCAATATGTAGCATACCGGTAGTGTACATGTATATACATGTAGTAGTGTTAGTACTGCCAGTTGAGATGTAGGCTATCATGTATTTCTTTTATTTTAAAGTAGACCTATATCCTTAAGCTTGGCTTTACTTGTTTGTTGTTCGCTGCCAAAGATTTTCTTGTTTTTAATGATTTTCTGTGTGTGTTTACAAAATAAAAAAAATCTATATGAATACCATTGTTGAACATTATATATGAACTATTCAACTGTATTTCTTCCATGCCCCAGAAGGGACGATTAAGGAAATAAAAAAATTATTGTCATTGTCATGCTAGATTCAAGTCAGTATTCAAATGTCTAGATAACTAAAAAAAAAAATTAAAAATATATAATACAAAATTTTCTAATAATTAAAAAAACAACACTTAAAAATACACAAAATAATACAACTGCAGTATCAGTCACATTATCCCCTATGGCACTAGGTAATGTCTATCTGCATAGTGAATACACAGTTCCTTTATTTCTTTATATAAGCGCAGGGTCCCTCCTATTCAGCTTTGCTTTCTTAGAGGTCCTTCCGATGTGTTTTTTTTGTATATATGTATTATTATGTAATTATTATGTTTTTAATGGAAAATGAGAATATATTAAAAGGTTGATGCAATAACACAGTGCCATGCACTCTGCATGGGCTTAGAATGAGTTATATCTGCCATCGTGAGAGAAAGGTGAGAGAAAGAAACAGTATCAATTCAATAATATGTTTCCTTATGTCTCTTGCCCACCCAAGGGGAAGTAAAATAATTACCAGCTACAGTGAGATCTCGACAAGTGCCAAGCCAAAAAGAAAGAACAGAGACGGAAATGGATATGGCAGTAATGGAGTGGAAAACGGAGAGAGGGATTGAACAGAAGATGAGGATCAAACATGTCCACTGATGACATCGCCATAGATTAATATAAAAAAAAGGAGCAATACATGCTTTTTAATTGGATTTCGTGGACAAAGTGTATGGTTTTTAAAAGAATATTTTTATCAGAATCACTCTCACACTTCGTGCATATCAAGTTTTGTCAAGGTCAATAAGGATATTATAATGGAAATGTGTACCTATCAAACAATGCCTGTCCTTCTGTACCCTTATCTTCATGGAGGGATTTTATTTGACATCTTGAAGAAACAAGGGAAACGCTCTTGGTGTCACGTGCATTGCGCAATTCAATATGATTAAAAGTTGAGGTTAGAACATTATTTATAGGCAGGGTGACCCATTAGTAGGCCCCAAAAAATGAAATCCTTTGAACACAAATAGCATTTTTAAGTGAATATTGACTAAGAATCATCAGAAGAATTATTTTCTATTATTTGTACCAAGATTGATAACTTTCATGAAATATGAACAAATAACAAAAATTTATTTATTACTTGATTCTCAGATTCTCATATCAAGTTGGAAAAACATACTGCCTACTGATCTAAAATGACCTTTTAACTTGACATTGTGACCTGAAATTTGTGTCATATGCTTTGTGATACTTGATAACCCTTGGGTACAAGTTTCATGCAATTTGAACAAACATTTTTGAAATTATGCTAAACATTAAAAAAAGATCTTAATGTCGATGCCACAATCAAGTCAAATTTTACAGACCTGAAATGAAATTTGACCTTGACTTTGTGACCTGAAATTTTACTCTCATGATTGCGGATACTTATTTTCAATTTTTTGATGTTGACGCTGCCACCGGAAAAGCAGCACCTATGCAGGCGAGACAAAAACCACATGAATGAATAAAATGTCAATCACTTACCGATTAATGTGATTCATTAAAAGGAGAACATTTTCATCAATTCATTGGTAATTACATCTTGTCCTGGGTATCACAAGAAGTTTCACAATTTTTACCAAATAGCTCACAATTGCCTCACAATGGACCATTTCCTGTGATATCTTCTGCATGGTATACTTATTGATTCTCTAATGAGTGAATAATTACACTCAAATGAAGTCCAAACATGTCTTTTGCCTGAACATGAGAGAATGCAGCAGAAATTATTAATGGTTACTATGGTAACCCAGACCTCTTCGAAAAATCCAGGATTGAAATTTGATGGCGTTTACTGGATGAATAGATTCTGAGATGACAAAATCAATTCCTTGATACATGGCTAAAACTTCAAAACCTGGCAAGCAATTTCCTGTCTTTTACTCATAATGAAATTCAAATTATGATCGTCAGAGAAAAAAATCCTTACAAAGTCCCCCCTTTTTTTTACCTATCTTTTATATTTCCAGTACGATGCAAACTACCTACCATTGTCAGTAGAAATAGAAATCAGAAATTCAGTTTTAAGAGACCGACATCAAGGGAGAAGTTGTTACTGAAGCAGGTGAATTTTGAGCTCAGTAATATTTCGAAATCATGCAATATCTAGTAAGTTAATGAAAGCCCATCTGATGCCCCTTCTTTCAAACCTTGAAATGTAATCTACGGCACTTCTTCCTTAATGAACAGACCCAATAGTTGATCATCATGTTTGTTACATAAGCTTGCCTGAGGCCCATACTTTATGCAATACATGTACATCATTATAAGTATTGAAGCCCATCTGGGCTATTCTTTATTAAAAATGTGGCACAAATTATGAAACTCTATTAAAGTCTGAACCTTCTTTCCTAATATAAACTTTGTAAAAGTTTCCACAATGAAATCGCTAAATATCAAATGGTCTTTTTTACATCATAATTTTCTTTTAATTTCTTTTTTTTGGGGGGGGGGGGCATTGCCCCCATATCCATGAAATTTCAATGAGAGAAATGAATAACTATTAACATTACTTTGTGTTGAATCAAAAGTAACAAGCCTTAATCTGGAGGATTCTTTGTTTAATATAACTTAAAAGGGTTATAAGGCATATGCTCCATATGGAAGAATAAACGAAAGCTGTCAAAGGAGACTCCTTGCCCTTTGGCATGGTAACCTGATCTTTAAAACAATGATTAAACAATCAGGCCAACAAACCTCATGAGAACAAACAAGATGACCTTTAATGCATGGATTAAACCACGAGAGTATCATCATAAAATGATCATCATCTTAGGAAGCACGACTATCCATCTTGAACATAGTTTCTCTGAAAAACTATGTTAGATCCAGGCTTCATGCCTTTACAGCTATGCCTGTACATGAATACAAAGTAGGAACGATATTTTTCCCTTTTTCCTCGCATGCACCCTACATTTTTACCTAGACACGCAGGGTAGAACATGCCCGTAAGCTCTTGAGCTACACTTTTAATGACTTTGTACAACAAATCACAGTATGTGCAGAATAGTTGCTGCTCTGCAAGGCTATTTCCCACTGCCAAGTTTTCACCAAGAGTAGACACGAGATTATAATCGATTGTGGGCAAGTAGAACATGTTCAACCATTACAACAAATCACAAAATCACAGTACCTATGTGCAGAATAGTTGCTGTTCTGCAAGGCTTTTCCCCACTGCCAAGTTTTCACCAAGAGTAGACATGAGATGATACTTTATTGAGGGCAAGTAGAACACGTTCAAACGTTATTATTTGTCTGTGTGAACAGGTATATTATGAAGGGAGTCAGTATATAGATGGAGGCTACAAGTAGACTGCTTAGGGAACTCATATCACTATTTGAGACCATGCATTATGTTTGTTTGGAAGTCTTAGAAGTGTTCCTGATCCCCCTGTGGGTATCTAATCTCATCAAGCCTTCAAGATCACAAGCCAATAAACTAAGAGAGACAAAGATTAGAATTCAGCGAGGCGCCTACTTACTCGACGCTTCTTATATCACAAATTCCCTCATTTCCACGCCTGTGTCCCCCATCTCCCTTTCTATACAATCTATTTCATCAACATTACACTCAGTTTCAGAGCCTTCAATTTATTAAAAGCACTTTAAAAGTATTAAAAAAACAAAAAAGTGAGAAAGATAGAAATAGAGAGAAACCTAAATAAATCTTTAAAGAGAATATTATGAATACAGTATTACTCCCCATTGTGAGGGTACATGGTGCTTATACACCTTTAATGACTGTCTTTGTATTCAGTATTCCTGTATATTTGTATTTTAATAGCACCACAATGTAGATAAGCAGGTAAAATCTAATAATAAATACACCACACATTGATTTAATTAACCCTTGCAGTGACAAAGCCTCTCTTTTTATATTAGTAGATCACATCTCAACTATCCCTTATTACCTTGAATGCGTTTATTTTTATTTATAGCTATCCCAGAGAACATTTAGATAGTAATGAAAGATAACACTATCTGATTTAAAAATGTACAGAATCAGACAACATATGATAGTTAAGGGCCTCATACATGGGTCGAAGGTATACAAGAGGTATGAAAAACAAAACAAAAAAAAAATAATTCAACATTCTTCACATGAAATGGAAAACCAGAAATAATGCACAAAATTAAATGACCTGCAAAATAAAATAACGTACTTCACACTTGTCTATTTTGTAAAACACAGATAAAATAAGTATGCTTAGAGGCCTCTGTCAGAATGATGGAGCTCTTGTCTTCTCATGCCCGCTTTCCAGTCATCAACAAGCTCAAGATGCAGGATATCTCCTTTTTGATAATTTACCCATAACCATAAAAACATACAAACAATAATACAAAATACAGTATGGAATATGGAAAGGACCAACAGAATTGTAAATGCTTGTGAGGAATGGCCCTGAAAGAGAGAAAGAGAGAGAGAGAGAGAGAGAGAGAGAGAGAAACCCACGTAAAGTAGTTCTTAGTCAGTCACAGAGGCTTTACAGGCAGTTTATCGCATTACCTATTATGAACAAGGATTAATACAAGTTTTTACTCATCAGGAAGCCAATATTTAAATGACATGTAATCATCTGTTAATTGAGAGCCAGAAGGGCGTTTAGCTCGTACACTTTGGAACAGAGCTATTGCCCTTCTTGCTCTCATTCACCAGAAATCAATGCAAAAGGCAAAATTATACATAGCCTTTTTTTTTCAATGGTTTTGCAGAAATACATCCACATCTTCATAAGATATCATTAAGATGTCATGTGTGCATTTCACATTGAAATCCTTTTATCTATCCTCCCACAGGTGTCGTAACTTCTGAAAGCAGAACTGTATATCTGCACAAACTTAGAATGAAACAAACCCATCCTAATAGCTCGCAAAAAAACACAAATTAAAATACATGCATATGTCAGTATTGTAATAACTTAAAATAGTTTTTAACACGGCAAAACTGTATAAATGTCAAAGGCAATTTTTAAAATTATATGAAATTCTGAATACATCAGTATTCCGAGGTCATAAAATTACCTTCATACCTGTTTATTACAATTAAAATGCAAGAACTGAATACCACCATATGGACCATATTAAGGTTATAGCCATATCAATATTGATGATCAGCGCATATATACAGTATATTTCATTAATAATTCATGGGGTAAATAAATTGAGAAATGTTTAAATATAGGTACTTGATTTAATTAATACTATTTATCTAACTATGTTCCTTTACTGAATGAGTTGAACAATCCAAGAGAAGAATGCAATCAAGCTAATGTATCTTAGTTCAATAATCTACTTTTATATACTTATACATTTTATTTAGTTTGTGTTCTTTTAAGGCCCAGTCACACAGAGAGGACGCATGGGGGACGCACGGCCGGCGCATGGAAAATTTGCAATTTTGGCCAGTGCGTTGTCGTTCGCTGTGTGCGTCGGGATTTTCTGAGCATGCTCAAAAGTGTGCGCGAAGCTCGACGCATGAATGTACACGCCAAAGGCACGCCAGACATACGCGGAGCACATGCCCTGTATAAACACAGCGCGCTAGCTACACGCTGTGCATTTTGTGTCAGCTCGCTATTTTTCCAAAATCATGACAAAAGTTAGCCACACGGCCTTTTTCGATTTCCAATGCGCTGGCCGTGCGTCGTAGAACGCTGTGCATGCGCGGACCATTCGCCCAGCGCGCTAGCAACACGCTGTCCATTCGTGGAAGTTGTTATCACGTGCGCTCTGGGTACGGTCTGTATGCGCACTGTATGTGTCCTGTATGCGCTCAGCGTGCTAGCAACACGCTATGAAGTGGTGTCAGCTACGACAAAAGTTGGGCGCACGACAACGCACTGGCTAAAATTGCAAATTTCCAATGCGCTGGCCGTGCGTTCCCCATGCGTCCCCTCTGTGTGACCGGGCCTTTACAAGTGATAAATCATCTTTCCTGTTGCAAGTCACCTGCCCAATTAATCTACCCAAACTAAGAAGTTTGTCATGAAATAGTCCTATACAAATAGATATGAAAATGTTTCATCATTCTTGGTATAAAGGAAAGGGGGTTGCTATTGACTTACGGTATCAAAGTAACTTTTAGGGTTTATGGATTGAGTAATTAATATGAAATAAATAAACTTTCTGACATGACACTCTTCACATACAGATATCTCACGTTCATGAATCTCCGGAAAGAGGGGTACTTCAGAATGCAATAAAGGCGCAAAAATTGTATGCATCATTATCTTTACTTTCCGGATAAGAGACTAATTTCCAATCATCAGATTCCAAAGTTCTTTTGAAAACGCTCATCGACAGAAAATTGACATTACAAAGTCTAAACCTGTCTTGCAACTAATATAATATTACCAGAAATGATAAACAACTGATGCAAAATGACCATATCATGTTACTCACTGTATCAACTGACACTTATCAACACAAACGACTGTAATTCTTCCACAACTGGCAGAAATAAAGTATTCAAGTAATATATGCTTCAGGTTTACACACGAACACATCCAATAAACAACTTATAGCTACAGCTAACACGAACACATATCAAAGAGAAATTTCCCATGGCTCGTGACAGATTGCAATATATCTTGCCGCTCGACCAATTACAAGAAGTTTGAGATTACATTGCCAAGCTTATCAAAGACAGGACATTATTCACACTCACGCAACAGTCAATGACTCGTGATACAGGCGATATCCAGCATAGAATCGAGAGAGAGAGAGAGCTCTGCACTTACTGTCTTATCGCTAGACAACCCAACTGGAGAATGAGTGAAGAGCTTCTGATGTCTACAGCGTTGTGCGAGTAGCACGACCAATCACATGCTATAAAAGTATAATGAAACCTAATCTAAATACATGGATCTGATCCAAATCGTGCACTGCCACTTGGAATTTGCTGGAGTGCTCAATGCAACACAGCTAAGCTCCTTCTATAGCTCTCTTTTATTTAACTCCATCTTACCTATATATACATCTCCTGAAAATCGATCTCAATATATTAGTATGTTCTTCTTCGCTTTTTGAAAAGATTGATTTTGAGATTCCTTCGTTACATTCAGTTTGAAATATGAGCCACAGAACATTTGTTGATATCAATATTTTACATTTACCGGTACAAATCTTTTTAGTTTCAGCCTTGAAAAAGGGAATACCATTTCATATCCAATATGAATGAAAGCTCAAATCAATGAATTTTTACATTCTAAATCAGACCCTATCCATAATACTTCCATTTACTGTTCCATTTACAGTTCCATTTTCAGTCGTAGTATTTTTCTGATTCTTTCTCTTTTTCGCCTCTCTCTCTCTCTCTCATTGCAAACCACTCCTTTCTCTAGCATTCAGTTCACATCTCGGTATCTCTCCATCTTTCAGTAAACTTGTTTCTATTCTTTATTTCTGTGTTCTCTCTCTCTCTCTCTCTCTCTCTCCCCCTATCTTCATCTCTGGTCTCACTCTAACTTATTTCCATCTCTCTGTCTCTCTCTGTCTCTCTCTCTCTCTCTAGTCTTACTCCATCTTATCCCCATCTCTCTCTCTCTTCTTTCTCTCTCTCTTTCTCTCTCTCTCTCACTTTCTCCCTCTATCTTTGTCTTCATCTCTGGTCCCACTCCATCTTATCCCCATCTCCCTCTCTTCCTCTCCCTCACTCACTTTCCTCTCTCTCTCCCTTTCTCTCTCTCTCTCTATCATCCCTCCTCAAAATTTCTCTCTTTCTAATTTGCTCCTTCGTGTCTCACACATCTTCTCTCTTCTACCGTTTGTCGGTGTATCTGTATCTCCCCATCCATACCACAATCACCAGCTTGTCGCCACTCTGTCCCTCGATATCTCTCTTTTTTTGTTTCAATTATTTCTCCCCTATATAAACCCCAGTCGCTAGCCTGGCATCACGGATCACAGCGCTAATGCTCTAATCTTTAGTACTGAAGTATTAATACAATGCAGCTTCCTTAATTGACTCCAGTAGCAGGGGCTGGAAAACGTTTACAAAGGAAGCCACCAGAGGATGATAAACTCCAGAATTGTTTTCATAATGGTTTTCTTGGATCCTTCTTCAGTCTGACCGTTGAAAACCTTCACTGCATATATATTCACAGGAAAAGGTAATGGAGAATCTCCGAAATGGACATGTGATAATCACATGTGAATCTAATCAGAAACTTCGCTCTCTCTCTCTCTCTCTAAACTAACTCACTCTCCCCCTTCCTCCGCTTTCTTTCTTTCTGTGTGTGTGTGTGTCTCTCTCTCTCTTCCTCTCCCTTTCTCTCTCTCTCTCTATCTCTCTCTCTCTCTCTCTATCTCTCTTTATCTCTGTCATTATGGCAATGCAAAGGATACGACCAATACTACATACCATACTTTTATCGATATTGATCCACTGCTTCTGTTCTCTTCTCATCTCAAACAGATGCATGCAACCTTGATGATGCAGAAGCAGTATGCTTTTATTTGATTGATTGAATTCAATTGGATTGCATTGAGAGCGCTTCAGAATGACAAGCACCAAAATTTAGAATCGTTAACGTCTGACACATAACATATCACATTTTATATACTCATGAAGATCTTAAAACTGGAGGAAAGATGGGTTTTCCCCATGTAACACAGTGTCAGTCAAAGTTCTTCTAAAAACAAATATCATGTAAAGATATAAGCCCAGATATCTGTATGTAAGTGAGATGATAATGGTATCACAAAGCTTTTAGAAATATTTTGGTGAGACGGAGAACATGAAATCACACCTGCTTTATGGAAAATCAGCCTTGTCACTAGATGCAACAACAACAAAAAAAAACACTTTCTAAAGAATATTTTTCTTCATTTTTAGTTAAAGACCCTATCCGATGAAAATTCAACTTTTTATCAATGGAAAGCTGAATGAACATAGAATACAAATGTAAAGGAATTCAAAAATATTTTCCCTTTCAGTATTGCATAAAAGCGAATCAAAACCTTATTTTCCGCACCTCTCCAAGTTACAGTGACGACATAACATGTGCACCGATCGGCTCGCCTATATAGCTGAGGCGATGAGCCGTGCTTAATTAATGCAAAGTCATTGTGAATATGCGTACTCCACATAAGATGATGTCATCAATTCAACTCCCGATTTTCAAAGTTTTAGATTTCGAGTTTTCAGAGAGCTGTTACTCGTCTGACAGGCACTAAAGTAGCATATAAACGGTATTAGTGTATTCTATGGCTTGTTAGCTTTCCTGTTATATATAATTCATCTATTTCATTTTTCACTCCGGACAGGGTCTTTAAGACATGTTTTTCATCTTTTTCCTTGTTACCTAAAGAAGTGAGTTCACTGAACAAACACAGTATGGAACTCTGAAACACATGTATTTCATATTCAAATATATATGTTAAATAATCCTAGTCAGTAGTCACTAGTCATGAAAGAGTTTCAAAGTCTACAGGAAGAATTAACAAAACAAATTCTCAAAACTGCACTATATATCTATATCCACCTAGTGCTAAGTAAATCTATATTAATTTATAAGAAAAACATTGTCTTGACTATATATTAGAGATAAAAAATAATTCCTAGACAGGGCAAAACTGAAGGATAAAAACTTGCACATATCTCCAAATCTAGTGAAACACCAAAAGTAGCAGGATCAACGACAATACCTTTTAGCTACCAGGGCCACTGGTTCACTTTATTTGTACACTACAGCCTACTTGGTGTTGTCAATCCTGGGGGGTGTTTCACAATGACTAAGATCGGCTTAAGTTGGACTTGAACTATGGCAGGCCATGCCTGCCACTGGTTGCTCTCACCATTGGTCTCTATAGGGACCTCACAAATCTACAGAATTTACATTCTTGATAGTTATTTGTTGAAGAAAAAAAGTTACTTACATTGTAAACTTAAGTTATTTTTAAGACTCGGACTCATACTATGGTAGGCAATTTATATATGCCCTTAAAAGATCTTTAACCAGAAGTAAAATCAGAAGGGAAAAACCTTGGAAATTATGATCTTTAGACAATATTTTTCCTTCAATAATAAACTATCAAAAAATATGAATTCTATGGATTTGTGACCACGAATGCCAGAAATGGTGAGAGCAACCACTGGCATGAACGGCCTGCCGTAGTTCAAGTCCAACTTAAGTCGATATTATTCTTTGTGAAACAATCCCCTGGCATGCACTTTTCCTTTAAGGTTCCAAGACAGTGAACACGGGTTGCCACATATCATATTGATTGGATAGACTCTTATCACAAGTGGTTTCTCCATTTCCTGTTTCCCTCAGGAGCCTCTTAGGGCCTGTCCTCATCAGCTCAAGTTTGCCAAATACCTGGCCGCTATTTTCAGACTCTGAATATCATCACGAAACTTGTGTCTTCACCAGACCGATATGCAGATCACACTAAACAAGATGAAGACGGGGGCAAATTAGCCTGCTAATTCCCAAATCGTGGGATTTTTTGGAAACAAGACCAAGATTTCTCAGGATATTTTCTCAACCAAATATCCTGCTAATTGCAACTGCAGGCTGATGAGGACACAAATTAACTGGCTAATTTGCGATCAGGATAGTTAAAATAGTGGGTTATTTGGCAAACTTGAGCTGATGAGGAAAGGGCTATAGAGAACATACATCATGTCCCAGCTAAACGAACATTCAATGCCACTGGGGATGTCTTCACACTCGCGCAACACAGTTTAAAGGGAGTGGGTAGTCAGTTTCTTGTGCAGAAGGCCGTAATTCGCTGACACCAGACTTGGTGGAAATACCATTAATGCGAGTACAAATCTGCACACAGCAAACCTGTTGGCCCATCAAGAATTACCCCCTAGTCTCTCGGAGCATGCTTGGAGATGCTTCGGGTGAAAGAAAAGCAAAGCATTACATAAGGCCTAATGGTCATAAAACTCAAGGCTTACCCTGGTCATTGACAACAGCGGTTATTCGGTAAACACCCGAACGGTGTCGAATTCCCCATGAGAGCTGACTTCTATGTGACTTTAATGCTTCCAAGTAGACAGCTATCTTGATTAAATGCTATCTGATTTATATATAAATATTCCACTCTGCTGTGTATAGTGTTGGAATAGAGGGGGGAAAGTGCACCATGGTGTGGACTTGGTAGTATTCCATGTCATGTAATTCAAATTAGGTTGATCTTAACTGTGCTCATCAACGTCTTTCTATCTTATAACTTTGAGACCATACTCACTCCTGACTTAATTCCTAAGTTAACAATTGATCTAGGGTGAGACCAAACAGAATGTAATTAGAAACCAGGCTGTTCTAATTCCCTTATGTTTACACCACATGGTATTGATTGTGGGTGCCAACAAAAAAAAATCATTAATATCCCGCTGATATTAATCATAAAATATATCAATCAATGGTTGATAGCTATATTAATCCACGGCTTCCTTGGACTACATGAAAGTATATCTCTAAAGTGCTTAGAGACATTGTAGATGTAATAAGTGCTGTATAAAAGTGGAATATTATTATTATTAGGGGATAAACTAAACTTTCATTTGTATGACGTGAGCTTGAATTACAAGCTCATGCCTATGAGCACATTACTCAAAGATCCAGCTACTTCAACTGCTGGCTATTTCTTTGAGAAAACAGTGTAAGGGCAGGAAAGCACTAGTGCTGGTTTAATTTAGTTGCTGAGACCATAATCTTATTTTACTGCATGAAATATCATGGCTAGGTGTTGAATGAAAAGCAAACCTAATTGAATTTCACCACCACAATGACCATAGCAATCTTTGCAACATGTTCTATTTTAACTGCTTCAAAAGAATTACCGCTTGCTCTGTCTCAGAAAGCTATAAGCACAGGTATCTGCATGGGACTTCACTCAATGTGAACAAACCCTGCTCAATGTGAACAAACCCTACTCTATGTCACAAAGATACACACACCTGAAACCTGCTAGACTGCTATTAATACTGACTACCTAAGGGCCGATGCTCTTGCTTTCTAATTAGCTATGATATACTCTAGGCCCCTCTGGGTACTCTCAACCGCAGCGGCTCAAAACTCTAGAAGATATCCCCGGTAGCGCCTTTCGTCTCTCCATGACCTACCAAGTGCACTGTTCTAATCTGCATTTTAAACATGTATACATTCACATTTTGAAATGCAATGGAGGTCATTTTGGTAAGATTGATTCCTATAATAGCAAGTAACTGATTCAAACGTCAATACATCTGTGAAGCTAATTATCCTCGCTTTAGAATCATAAGTTTGTACACAAATCGAAAGTAGCAATAACATGGATTGTTTTTCATAGAAAAGCTATTCTTCTGGGATAGATCTATCCCTTAAAGTCACTGAGACTTTTTCAAAGATTGTGTATTCACCTTTAAAGGTAAAGACCAGTTATGGTCATGGGATTGCATTTTGAAAGAAACGTTGTGGAATCGATCAGAAAAGGTTGATCATCTAGCATCTAGCACCTGCAAGGTTCTGGAATCATCAAAATGATACAAAATTTGGCCCATTCTTTGTTAAGTTACAAGCACTATACACAGAAAAATGTATATGGGACTACCCTATATCTCTCGCAGACCATGAGAAAAACAAATTTACCAAATATTTGAAGTAGTAGGCGGTTTCCCAGCAAATTTTTTATCATCATGTAATAGTCAAAACATATTCTTTCACATGATTGGTAATGAGAGCTTCCATTTCATTTTTTGAAATTGGAGCGTTTCCAATACTGGTCTTTACCTTTAAAGAAATTTATACCATTCAAATCAATGAAAGATAGTAATATTTTTTTCTTTCATTTGGTGAGCCCTCCATAGGGAGCATTAAGTGCCCCTCTTTGCTTTGCTAGTTATTTTTTTTGTTCATGCTAAAATAACTTTCATGAACTGCAAACGATCAGCGACACTTTGAGAGTACAGAAATCTCACTTTCATCACCCTTTCTGACATTCATAGTTACAAAACTTACATTTCATGATGGAATTAAAAATTCAATTTATAAAATTATACATAGATTTGTCAAATAAACATTTCTTGTTTCTCAATTGTTGGGAGGGTTTTGTGTGTAACCTCTATTGTTTATCCCATACCTGTATCATCTTGGAATGAGATGCTAATGTTATATCAGACAAGTGGACCCTTGAGAGGTATGCCTGTCTGGCTGGCTTGCCTGAAGCAGGCTACATGAAGGTAAACAGAGAGTGTTGTCTGTTTGGAGCCAGAAGGATGTTAAGCCATACGTTGTAACACAGAAGTAACCAAATGCCCTTCTGCTTCTGGACAAATAATATCATCTGTTTGGAGCCAGAAAGGTGTTCAGACATATACTTTAACACAGATTTAATGCCCTTCTGTCTCTGGACAGACAATATTGTCTGTTTGAAGCTAGAAGGGTGTATATACTTTAACACAGAGTTGATTCTCTTCTCCCTCTGGACAGACAATAATGTCTGTTTGGAGCCAGAAGGGTGTTAAGCCATGTACAATGTACTGAATTTATCACAGTTTTAATGCTCTTCTGCCTCTGGACAGACAGTATTGTCTGTTTCGAGCCAAAAGGGCGTTAAGCCATATACTTTAACACAGAGTTAACGTGTTTCTTCATCTGGACAGACAATATTGTCTTATTGGAGCCAAAAGGGCATCAACCCTGTGTAAATTAATCCAAGTCAACTCCCTTCTGTCTCCAAAACAGACAATATGTGTGAAGCGCAAGCTATGAACACCTTGTCCAGAAGGAGCGGTAACATGGAAGCTTTCCTTACGTTACAGTAGATGGTGTAGCAACAGCTTCACAGCTGAGTTTACAGACACCATGACACCGTTACGTCATTAAGGGTGATGTCTTCCACTTGGAGACACCTGCATACGTGGAGATCACCAACGCGTCCGTTTAAAGAGAAGGTTCAGTTTGGGTCAAGGTGGA
>BEXV01000518.1:26345-37287 GCA_003118195.1 Hemicentrotus pulcherrimus | reverse complement strand
AGAAGAAGAAGAAGAAGGAGAAGAAGAAGAAGAAGAAAAAGAAGAAGAAGAAGAAGGAAAGAAGAAGATGAAGAAGAAGAAGTTGAACATGAGTGCAGAAAAGAGGGATTTTCCTCATAAACTGACCAACTTATACATTGTAAAGCCGAATGTTAAGGCACAGTTTCTAAATTAAAAAGTAATAGAGCATTTCTCATAAATTTTAACATCACAATAAATCAGTTTAAAGCAGGACAAATATGAACAGATGGACCAGACACTTCAGAGCCAGTTCGATCTGCTGCTAGTTTGCAATGTTTTATTTGATTTTCACACAGTGACTCGTGAAAGTGGAAACTGGAATGTGTACACGTTCAGCATCCTGAAAAATGATTATACGATTGATGCCTTGCATGTCTCAACAAATGTTCATTAAATCAACACTGTGCCTGACAACACTGCGTGGGACAAAGAAAACAGGCCACCTACATTATGCACCAACAGAATCGATAGCTTTCTTCGGTCTCCACGCCGAATTCCACATGTGGAACTCAACAAGTACTCACATACACATAAGTCCATGTGGTTTCTTCACCAAATAAGGGTATCATTCTCAGCTAAGAAAATAAAACCCATGAAGATCTTAAGATATTGTTATTTTATCAGCAGATACAGGGGGAGGGAGGGGGTGCAGGGAGCATGTGCCTCCCTCCCCCCACAAAAAAGGATTTTCTTACAGCTTAGCAGCAGAAAACATGGACATGTAGAAATGCATGAGTACAAAAAGAAAGAAAAAATGCTCCCTAGGTATGCCAAAAGCAGCAATTTTATTCCCCAAAGGCACCTCAAAATATGAACACATTGTGCCCCCGCCCCTGCCACAATCAGATAGTCTTGGATCCATCATTGGAGTTTGAGTTAATCCCCTGATGGCTGGATCCATTATCTTAGTAGGAAAAAGAAATTGCATCTGTCTCTCTACATAAACAACATTTTGAATTTCAAGCAGTCGTCCAACTTACCAACTAAGGTTACCCAAGCAGTGTATCCTTCTAAAGAGGAATACATTCTAATTCTAAGGAAAGCATGGGGTATGGAACAAAAACCTCAGAAAATCTAATTATGTGCCACAACGGGGAAGTGATTAGCAGTCGAAAATTAAGTTTCCAGAGCAGTAAATTGAATCATCATGAACTTGTGACACTGTGATCAATATATCAATTGAATTTCACTTTGAAATCCAACTACACATCGTGTTGAATTACTTTAATTACAGCAAAAGAATTATCCTAGGCATGTAGGAAAGTATAAAAAGGAAGTTGGGATTTGAATGTTTAATGATTTGGTTACTAAATTTGATGATCTACACTCATGTTTTATCAAAAATGGAGAATTAGATGTTGGAGAGATTTCTCAACAAATTAAGAAAATTCAAAGAAAATATTTGATAGAAAATGATAGAAAAAGAACTGAAATCTAAATTTGATTGGAATTTAAGTGAAGTTCTAACAAATAGAAACTTGCATCGTATTCATAGTATGAATATTTCAGGATCGTGAATAACATGCTGAATGTACAATATATTTCATGCTAAATCCTTAAAAGTAAATGATAGAATCATCTACAGCAATAGAGAAATGATTGCGTGACTTTCCTTTCTTCCACTCCAAACTGGCTTTAAATGGAAATCCAACCTTGATAGCAAACTACTAGAGAAAAGCAGAAAGATCCGAGAAGTGTACTGGTGAAAATTAGTATGATATCAGACAAATAAATGAGAAAGTTATGAATATTTGAGATTTTCAATCACTTTGATGTTGATAGGTATTGGCTTTTAAATTGACTGATTCGGTAATGTCTCTATCATGTAGTGGCAGACAATTTTCCCATTAGCTCCAACACACTACACAACTAAAATTTGAATTTAAAGAATATATGACTCAGGAGGGTTTATTCTCTTTAGAGGAACTATAATGATATCCTATCCATAACATATTTTGAGTAGTGCCCTTAGGGAGATGGCACTAAGGAGAAAAGCAGAAATTAAAGATATTTTGTACACACAACACACAGGAGAGTTATCCATCTATTGACAATTCACTGACCAAACTGCCAAATTTGAGATTCACATAGACTTAAAGGTATTACAAAGTTTTGGGAAATTTTGAAAAATGGGTTGATAGTGATTCTTTACAATTTTGATATATTTGGATGCCCCTGTGTATGTTTCAAAAGCACTAGAAATTTTAGACCCTAAAACACTTCTGCTTTTGAGAAATATTGAATATAAAGATTTATCTGTGCTCCTGATTAATGTTGATGAATATCAAAAAGCTCCTACGGCCGTACAATGGTAGCTGCGACCATTAAAATCTCAGAATATGTAGTTGTGGTATTTAATTTCCTAACTGGAATAGCTGATCGGTCGATTTTAGTCAATAAACATTGTTTTATAGCTTAATCAATATCTTGACCTTGAGAGGTATACACCTTGAAAGCTATTTAATATAAAGTGTTTATTATTTACAATTTCATAACTTTAGAGTCAATTTCGACCGCGACAACGATCACTGAATAATATAGGATCGCATATGCTTCCAATATTATGTTCATTTGAACCAAATTCATGACCCCATACCATAACTTTGTATTACCTTTAATGATCTCATATTTCAAACATTCATAGTTTCATGATCTTTTGATCCCTTGTTGACTATACATTGTGAGACTTACAAATGTCACAAGCCATATAATTTTTGATACTATCTCCGCAATGAGTAAAATATTTAGCGTTAGTCATAACTTTCTTGGCCCAATTCATTTCAAAATTCGGCCATTCTATTTATTTTTCTGCTTTCATATGATCAAACTCATCAAAAGGGTTGGATGGCCCTTTAAAAAGCAGTATACTTGCTGCGGTGAATGTAGCTGCTTATAAGCAGCTAACTATTCAGAATACTGACTAATACACTGCCCTAGGGTCAACACGACACAGAGTGGCTCTGTTTTTATTTTAGTTTATAAGGTCAGTATCAGACCATGATAAATTATAGAGATCAACAGCTAGCTCACTAGCGGAGACGCAGAGTAACAAGTAAGATTTGGCCAGATGAATAATTTACATTGCATAGACTTAAAGGAAAACATCAGTTCATTCTTAATTCATTCTTCATTTCAAAACATATGCAAACATTTAAATATATACTAAGCATTTCTAGGTCAATTACAATGTACCGGTACATAAAATAAATTCATAAAAAATGAAATAAGAAGAATAAAAGAGGCCATCATTTAAAGCCTATTGAGGCTTGACATGCAGATGGTCTCAAGAAGGTGTTTGGGGTATTGAAAAAGAAAATTGAATTAAAAAGAACCGATGAAATAATGACAGCCTTTTATAAGAAAAAGCAGGTAAGAATTCAGCTTTCTTTTAAATGAATTTATGATAGCAGACGGAACAGGAGTAAATAAAATGAGGAAAACAATTATTGCAATTTTCTAAGTGTTTGGGCCGTGTAGAGTAAAACATAGGCCTGATAGGGCTAATCCCGATATAAATGCAAGCCTGAACCAGGTGTCAGAGCTAGATGAGGCTTTTAATAAACAGGTATGATGTCTCTGGGATTTTATGATACAGTTACATTAGGGACTTTTAGATTCGCACGAAGACAATGGGGATTGCTACGGTCGACGTCCTTTTAATGCACTGCCTCGAATGGACGTCACACGTACAGTGTATCAGTCCACGCAAATCTAAAAGTCCCTAATGTTCGATGAGAACATCTAACATTATCTTTAAAAAGCGAGCATTAATAAGTGACAAGACAAAAGCTTTGAAATATATATGCATAGTCAGGAAATTTGTTATTCTAGTTGTGGTTTTGAAATAATTTCAATACGTTTTACATAGTTTACTGAAGATAAGGCCATATAGGCCAAAATCTATCAAGACAGACGTACATGTATATCTTCATCAAATTACGATCTTGAAAAAAATTGTGCTTTATCTTCAGGAATCAAGAGTATGAAATGGAGACAACTCTACAGTACACAACTTTCTTTGCATGATACTTTAAAAAAACATTAACACATAATGTAATAAACCAATCAATTGGTAGTTACACAACACCATACTCTCCCTCCTCATTTGAAAATATGAATACAGCATAAGGTAACATGGATTGAAGTTTTCATGCATTTTAAAGGCACTTAAATTTCCATTACAATTTTGAATGGCAAGTAATGTCTTTTTGAGGCGAGAAAAAAGACCTAGTTTTCCATTGATAACCATCTTCCCATTTGGACAGGTTCAATTCTTCTTCTTCTTCTTTTTTAAGTGATGTATTTGTACATTATCTGTGGCAAATTCTGCTACCAGATGATAATGCATAGGTTTTAATACGTATGGGGTCGTGAATTTGGTGCAAATGAACATATTGGAAGCATATGTGATCCTACAATATTCAGTGATCGTTGTTGCAGTTCAAGTCGAGTCTAAAGTTGTGAAATTGTAAACAATAAACTCTTTATGTTGTATAGCTCCCTCTCAAGGTCAAGATATTAATTAAGCTATAAAACAATATTTCTTGACTAAAATGGACACACTAGCTATTTCCGTTTGGAAATTATATACCACAACTACATATTCTGAGATTTTCATGGTCACAGCTACCATTGTACAGCCGTAGGCGCTTTTTGAAATTTATCACAATTAACCGGAGCACCGTTTAATTTTTATATTCAATTTTTCTCGAAAGCAGAAGTGTTTGAGGGGCTAAATTTTCAAGTGCTTTGAATACATCCACAGGGGCATCCAAATATATCAAAATTGTAAAGAATCACTATCCAGCCAATTTATAAAATTTCCCAAAACTTTGTATTACCTTTATTTAAAGTTGAATAAAATTTAAATATGTTGGGCAGAATACTTGGCAATTTACAATTGCAAACAGAGGCATGTTGTACTATTGTAATTATTCTTTTTATACCAGTATCTCTTCCAAGTTCTTTAATGATCTCTTTTGAAAGGGATGTAAAACTAGAATGTATACATAATTGCCTTTGCAAAATTTGATGTTTGAAATCATATATATATATATATATATGTATCAACCTATTCAATTCAATAATCTAAAGGAATAAAATGTCACTGCCATAATTTGATGGTATAGTTTACTTGCAGCCTATTAACAGTTCTTACTCATAATTCCACTGGGCGGCTACAAGTACATCGGAAAATGCACTGTGCTTTTTTCTCATCAGTAAAAGCAGGTTAAACTCACCCCTTCATTAAATATGCATGCAATGAAGAAATTGCATATAAATGAATATCTTCTTAATAATACTGATGTCAATAATAATCATGTACATGTATTGGTATAGCATATTTTTCATATGCATGGTCAAATGTGCTTTACAATGATATAATTTACAGCTAGAGAAAGTGGATTTAGGGTTGTTTTTCTTTTAAAGACATTGAGAGATTGTTGATATAGAAAAGTTAAAAGATAAAATCCTATATTGATAAAACTTTTAAAAATGCTTTGGGTGGTATAAAAAGAAATTTGAGTCCTGATAAACCTGAAATTAGACTTTTGTGAGCTTCCTCATCATTTTAAAGTGATTTAGAAAGAACATATTTAGCAAAAATTGTTCCTGGAAAGGATTGCTCTTAAAATGCCATCATCTTCGAAATAAGGTAATAAACAGATGAAACGTTTGGACCTAAAAAATAGTGTCAATTAAGTCCCATACACCCATTTCTGTGTGCAACATATGGAGACTTCGACAAGATTGTGTTGATTTCTGTTATTTTGTTATCATGAAACTTCCAATATACTATCATTTCTCATGTTCTGGTATCTAAACACGATGCATAATCATTGCGGCCATAGACCATAATATAGGAAAACCATATTGACCACAATATGATCAAACCCATTACCCCCCAAACCATGACCACCAATGTGGTTTAGCTTTCGACTATCCATCTCAGAAAAACACCATCATCTCAAATCTAACCGATAAATGCTCTTAATCTTCAACCATAGATGACTTTCCTCTCTACCATCCCGAGTAAGAAATCCATGGCTTTAATTCTTCACGGTAGAGGAAATAAATACGGGAGATCTGAGCTACTCGACTGTCAGTCAGTTTATACTAGGATTATTCTTTTTTCTTCAACCAGGATTCCATCCTTCAACACCTCTCTGCTCGTGCAATCATAATGCGGAACCATGCATTGCACTTCTTAGGTCAACATCCTAATCCAGACATTCATACTCACTGTATTGTCAGAATATCTTACAGCTAATCTTGAGTACTGGTAAAAGAATTGCATTCAGAGAGAAACTGGCTCAGACTAATCCATAATGGTTTAATATACAGCAGATTGGTTGTTTGGCCTCGCTAGTAAAAAAAAAAAAATGAACAATTTGCTTGATTAAACCAGAACTCAAAGAACTCGAGTCTAATATATGAACTGTGGCTTTAATATTCTCCTCCTTCGCTCTCTCTTTCTCTCTTTCTTTCTCTTTCTCTCTCTTTCTTTATTTTCTGCTACAACCATTTAAATTAAAATAAGTTCAAACAGATCTTTCAAATATAGGCCATAGTAATTTACATAAGCAATGGTTTAATACTGGTACTATACTCTACATGTATATGCAAACGTACTAATATGAGATTACCTTTGGGGGGGGGGGGCTGAATTGAATCTAACTGTTTCTTACACTTCAAAACAGCATTGTCCTGCTTTTACCGTGGCAGATACGATGGTTCTTTCTGATTTTAAAGAGCTACCTGCTGCCTGCGCAGGCTGCAAGCAGACAAATAAAAAGAACTTACAATCGACTGCACATATATAGAAACTCGTGTTTGTACTTGCTACATTCATGAACATGAATAAACATGCACTCTAAAGTCCTGTTTCCATGGAAGACCCCCATGACCTTTCTTGGGACATTAGGGGTTTACGATGAATGCAAATATACTATGGTGTTGTAAACTTGATGAGGTGGAATTGACGAGTTGGTGGATACAGCTTTATAATTATATTCAGTGAACTGTACATCTGAATAGCAAAGTAACACTATATTTGAATTTTCATAGTTTTGCAAAATTGTAAGTTGTTGAAATAAAATTTCTGATCTTCAGTGACCAAAACCTTCTTACAATTTCTTTGAAAATGTACATGTACATTGTATTTACACAGCGTTCATGGGTAGAAAAGTGAGAAGATTATGATCTATCAATACCGATGAAATAGTCAGCATTAAATCAATTCATTTGATGACCATTATAAGAATAAGTACAAGTGTTAAGCCAAAAATCACACAAAGATACATATCAGCCAGGGTAGGAAAACATCTCTCACAGGAAATTGGATTGCACGTTCCCTCATCTTGGTGATGATTCGGTTATATACCCGAGATGTTTACCGCAATTCCAATTTGACGGTGAAAGACACCAGAGAGAAAAGGAAAGGCACGAGCAATGACTTAGGTCAACAAGCTAGTATCCTTAATGAAAGCGAGCCGTTGGGAGAGCATGGCGTAAATGTTTGATAGACCCCTTTCCTTCCTTGTTTGCTTGATTAATTGTGTTGGATTCAGAAAGGAGATTGGAGAGAACTAATATATATGTAAAACACAAGAGTGGTGCTTATTCACATACTATATCATCCATTATACCCAACAACAGGAAAGATGATTTCCAGTTGTTTATCTTTATCACCCCCTTACATTTTTACAGACAGATCTGACAATCATCCCCCCCCCCCTAACATCATCTAACAGGCACGGTTTCAATCTCTGTCTCTCAATCTCTTTCTCTCTCTCTCTCTCAATCTCTTTCTCTCTCTCTCTCTCATTCTCTCTCTACCTTTCTCTTTCTCTTACTCTCTTATCACCTCTTTGATTTGGTTTTAAATGATTCACTCAAATAATGTCACGTTCCTATTTGATATTTCAAAATCACAGCATGGATTTGCCTTACAGACATACACGTACAAACATAGTGAAACATCAAATGTCTTCAGCTTTAAATGTAAATTTAAATGATAATACAGTAAAAACTGTTCATCAAGCACCTGCATACAAAGGTCATCTGTCTATAAAGACCACAATTTTGTTTCTCTTGCATAGTGTTTTGCATAAAAATATGTACTGTAAAAGGAACCTGACCATGCAAAGACCACCTGCCCATAAAGATCATTTGTCTCGTCTCCATTGAGCGGTATTTCTATACAGGTTTTAATCTGTCATCAAATGCTGTAACTACAATGTCCTTCTCAGTCTAATAAAAACTGTAAAAAATATCTCCTTTCATAAATTATTTGAGCTATCTTTTTTCCTCATCTTCCATTTTTTCTACTATCATTTATTCTAACGTTCAACTTTGCCACTTGTCAGCATCGGGTATCTTTCACAATTTTGGTATCACACACAGCGCAGGAATGGCTTCATATCGAGTTGAACTTTATGTCAAACAAAGCAGGCTGAGTACACTATTATTTTCAGCAAATATTTGGTCAAAACTTGGGCCTCTAAAAGTGGATTTGTGATCAATAGGCACAAGGCTCGAGATTTGGATTTATATGTCCTGCATGCTGTACATACTTCATACAACTGTATCTCATTCCTACTACATCTGTACTGTCTCTCCTATATATCCTAACTTTAATAGATTTTTTTATCCAATTCCTCATGGTGAAATGACTCTGTGAGTACTTATGGCTCATGCTTAAGTTTTGCTGTCTTCAAGTAGGTGTAATTATGCTTGGATGGTATTCTTAAAAATTGTTGGAAGTCTATCTTATCTTTCATGTGCCCATTTTTGTGGACTCTACCAATCAAGATCTAGCTATTTCATATAAGTATGATTAATAGCTAGACAACCAATAGGAGTACTTAATGCCATATCTAATTTTGAGCTTAATTAGTTAATTGAGCCCTTATTACGCATCATCCTAAATTATCTGGTGTATGGGCTGCGGCAGATGCATATTATTATGACCAGTCACCCTTTCACAGCTTAGTGGTTAAGGTTCACTGTAATGACAGATGGCAACAAGAAAAATAAAAACATCGCAGAGAGTATTAAAATTGTCATAAAATATATCCTATAATATAGCCTGTAGTTTCTTATAACGTACTTTTCTGCGATGTCTTCGATGAAATACAATCTTCTTCTAACTCGGGTCTATTGATGTCCACAGCACTAAGATCCTCAAGCTATGGTCCAAAAAACATTTGTAATCTAGTTTGTCTGACAATGGAGCATGCTCTTTTTATGTTTTCCCTTCAATTAATGGATCTTCTACTAATATGATACCGACAAGGACATATGTAACAAAGGTTGGAAGAAGCTGGAGAAAAAGGAAGACCGTATCGAGAACAGTAATTCAATAAAATGGAATACATATAGATGGGTTTTTTAGCCAAAGGCACAGAATATTAAACCATATTCTGTGTTTTTTTCCACCAAAGCGCAGTAGAACATATTTACAATGGCTGTGCTATATAGATCATTGGGCACAATATTATCATCATTGACCTTAACATCCTTTTGCAGATGTTCAGAACTGATCAAAAATATAAATAGACACAAGAGTCACTCTTTTAGTTTTTAATCATTACTAAACATCTGCAAAACTAATAAAATAAGAATTAAACTACTTTCAAAAATGCTAAAATGCATGTAGTATTATGGTATTTCATATTTCACTGTACTTGTTTGTCATTACTTGTAATTATTTGCAAATTAAACAAATAAAGTAAGCAATATGGCTTGTTTTTCTATCATGGACAATTTCACCAAAATAGTCAACACAACAAAAAATAGAGTGATAAAACAATACAAAATGTCTCTTAACACAGGCTACATTTGTGATAAGAATAGACAGCTATTTTTCATCTTTCTATGCCTTTCTTGAGCGGTGATGAATGTGTTTGAGGCCAGAGTGACTCCTATCCCCATGATAAACGCTAATCTACTTAGCATTTCAGAACCCTCAAATTTAATTCAATTAAAGGTTTAGGGAGCATTACTGCTGAATCGTCTGGAAGAAATTGCATCTGACAACTGTAACGAATAGATATTCTTATAGTGTCATTAATTATATTTATAACCATGGCAAGTCTTTCTGTAATACACTTTCTCTCCCTGCCTTTTCCATCTTAATGTCATTGTCATCCCTCCCTCCAGGCCATGTTAATGCACTTCATATTGCTTTTACTTGTTTACTTGCTCTTTCTCCTTGCTTATTGCATCTCTCACTCTCTGACCTCATAGTGACCAATCCAGTCTGCTCTCACTTTAGAACATTTATTGCTTTGATATCATTTCTGCTTGATATCATTTCTAAATTAAAACATTCCTTGCTATTTCAGGCACCTCTTTTGTTTTACCTAGTGTCTCCTTTAAAGGTACTACATGTATGTCCCATTTGCGGGCCAACAAAATTAAGAGGTTAAATTCCAACAGCATTTGAAAGATAACACTAATTTAGAACTTCCCACAAAACAAAAGGGCATACAAAACCATTTTTGGGGAAAATAATGGCTGTGAGTTGTTAAATCAAAGAATTGCAGTCCTTTTATTATCATTATTGATTTTTCAGACCGGTCATACGTTTTGTGGTGCGCAAAGACGCAATCAGTTTAATTTGGGCAATTACAAGAAGTGGGTTATTGATGTAGACAAATGCTCATGTACCTTTACAGCTCATTTTATGTAGGTATGTTATTACTAAAGAAAAAATGAAGTCAGTCAGTCAGTCAATAGTATAGTATTAATGACTGCTTTGAGAGAAATTAGTTGTTTTTATTCGCTCAAGGGAAGGTTAAAATTGTGCTATTTCCCGAGGCATGCCGAGGGAAATAGCCCAATTGTAACCTTCCCAAGAGCGAATAAAAACAACTATTTCTCGAATATTAAAGCAGTCATTAATACTTTTATATGC
>BEXV01000518.1:11029-24634 GCA_003118195.1 Hemicentrotus pulcherrimus | reverse complement strand
AATAATAACAATGATTATGATAATGATGATAATAACAGCAAAAATAATAATGATAATATTTTTCATCATCATCATTCATCATCATCATAATAACAATAAAAACAAATAAAGATTAGACCATGGGTTAATCTTAACCTCCTTTGTGAATTCGGGCCATTAAGTTCATAATTAACCCTTTTCAAGTCTTTCTATGTACAAAATGTCATTAAAAACTTTATCTAAAAATATAAATACCTTTTATCTAGCTATAAAAAGGAAATGTCAGCGTCTAAATTCTAATCAACTGATTGCCTCCTTTGCTGCCTATTTCATAAAATGAACTGGTTCTAAAGGTGATCAAATGCAAGAATGAACAATCTGAAAAGTTAATGCTAGGGTGGAGATGTGAAAAAATGATAGCAATTAAGCTATGACACACATTTGAATTACACATAAGAACCTTGGCATTGTGTATTATGGGCCCTGGCGATCGATTGCAAATAGCAAATATGAGAATAATAACTCACTACCCTCTTTGATGAACAGTCACTAAAGATAATCTTACAATTGTTTCCTGAGACTGAAAATGAAATGCAATCGATCGGAAGGATGAGCAACCTGAAAAGACATTACCGTTGAGGTTGGCAATCTGACACTGCATTCAGTCTACCAGAATTCATTCCATTGCTGGACGACAATTGTAAAGCTATACGATGAGTAATTAAATGTCTGAACAAAACATTGTACAGTAAAATGCCTGTTTGGATATTGTATCGAACGAAAAATATATATAAAATCAGCATCATGCTCTAGTGTGAACATCATATGGTACGTACGTCATGTAAACTGGGCGGGGCTTGAGGCAAGTGCGCATTGAGATTTCAGCCACCTGTTTCCTCCTCAAAACTAGTTTCTTTTGGTGATGTAATAATGTAAGGTATGTAGGCCACTTTGGCTTAATTGATTCTTTCAACAGGTTTCATTTTATTTTAATTTAGTCTGAACAGACCATGAAATGCCAAGAGAATCTGACGCTTTATTTAAAATGACCATGAACAAACCTTAGATATGGAGGTAGGAGGAATTAGGAAAGAAATACAAATAATACATTTCCTAACTTAATGATATAATTGTCTTCTTAGGTTAAACCCCCGACACATCTCCCCCCCCCCTTCTCCCGGTGCCCTGCCCCCCTCCCCCTGTGCTCTTGTTCTCACTTTACAGAAGAAACTCGCACAAAAATTAAGGTAAGCCTAGATTATTTTGAAATCAAAAGTAACAAGTTCTTGCTGATTCACAAAATACACTTTTTTGTTGTTAAGACTATCTAAATCAACAATAAATTATTTCATGCATCAAATGACCAACTTACATCATGGCTTAATTGTTCTACATCAAATCGAGGATTCAGTGACACAAAGACGTAACTCCATATTTTGCCAAAATGAGTATTTGATATCAAAAATGGTCAAATGGACAAATGTGGGCTTTCCAAGAAACACAAAGACTTAATTCCACCCAACACCCCATTGAAGTCAATGGCTAGTGAAACATAGACTTTAGACATTGAGGCCCAATTGCTTGCTGACACATACATGTAAACCACTTTTTCTAAAAATGGCCAAAATGGAGTTACGTCTTTGTGTCACCCCTCCGAATGTAGTTTCATTTAAGACAGCGCCATGATTTTCAAACTTCTGTTCATTTCAGAGATTGGCTACAGCACTAAATCTCCTGATGGCTCTATCTGAAAACAATTAGCCAACAAAAGTGGCCCTCCATTTTGTTGTAACATAACTTCTAGGCCACACAGTTTGTGATGTAACCAATGCATAGTTCACGCGTGACTTTAATTCGCTGATAATTAGTTCTCAAACTTTCGCTAAGATTTCTTAAATCTAATATAATCAATGAAAAGAGTAAACTAGAATTACCAATATTCACATTTTTCTTTGGAATCGGGTGTGAATTATTACGAAAAACATTGACAAAATTTTGGCAAATTCTGCTGTGTTTTGAGTCTGTTATCGACAAGGGTCTAGGAAAGGCTACATATCAAGAACAGACTTCATCTAAACTGCAAGTAAAAAGTGACACCAACTGATTAGTTGATCTATTGTGCCATGCAAATTAGGCAATTACCTTAATTATATTTGATGGATTGCCTTTGATCAGCTGTGAATTCCCGTGCACAAATTAAAGGGATCCGGTAACTTTGTCTCAGTTTCTGAAACAAAATTTTGGATTTAGCTCATGATAAAATGATAATTATGAACCTTTAGGTCAGTCAGGAACCCCATGAATTTTACAAGCCGATCGCCTGTCTGATTATCAAGATATTTATGATTGGAATTTCAAATTTTGAAAACCGTTCGCCTGATGGTTTTCATAACATTACAGTCTATTGGGAAAAACAAGAATGGTAAAACCGGTCACTCAAAGATTTTTACTTTTTTGAGGCACTTCTTGATCATTTTGAAGCGCGATTTTTTTAGGGCTTCACTATTTCACCATATCACAGACACTGATAACACGTAGAGTCGTGTATCTCAGATTTAACATTGTTAAACGATCCCTTTAAGGTCTCATTGTTTTTATGTCTTTTTTATTAGTGGAAGCGTATTTCAATCCAACATTGAATTATGAAATAGCAATTTGAAAAATCACATTCCTAATATATTTTCGGTAATCTCCGTAGTTTTAGTCACCTCATTTGCATATTATTTAATAAAAAATGTGACCTTCTGTATCTTCAAATATGCATTATCTTGCTGTATATTACTTGAAATTCTTAAAAATTACAATATAGCGCACAATCATGGTTTGGGAAAAGATTTAAGCCACTCATTGTGTTGCAGCGTGCAATGTTTTTCTAAGCGAATCCCAAGCGGTGCCGTTTTGCCAATTATAATGATGGTAGGCTATATATAGTCTATACTTTTAATTAATAAATATGCTTGTGTATTTTTTTTGTAATATGCAACTATCGAGAAAGATAAAGAATTGCAGATCTTATTAACATATCGTAGTATATAACAGATGTAATTTTAGACTCACTGGAACGGCAGAAGTTATATAGGCCCTAGTGCGTCTATAGGTCAATGCTTTATGAAATGTATATTGCTGTAGTCTATGCGGTAGCGAGAATTAGCTATGCTATCTGAGAGTCACAGCTCATACTGGGTCAGGGGTAAGCTCATGGATCACATTCTCATAGTCACAATCACACAGAGTCAGACATGCACGACTTCAAAAGGTAAACAACTGGCCCAAAATTAAGATCGATTTCAGCATGTTTAGCAGACGCCAATAGCAGGAAGTGGGACTGAGATAAGTAATCATTGCCACGATTACAAACTTAGAGGTCCAACAAAACGGGGAAAGGCCCGATAATTTAGCGCCTACAATCAATAACACTTTTCATCACATCAATATTACATTCTTGATAATTCATAGACAAGTTTCCGAATGTTGCTTGCAGACATGTAGGCAAAGTTTAAAAAGTAAACAATGACTTACGTAACACTTTTCCCAGGGCTCGATTCATGTTTCTGGAGATGGCGCTCTTTGAAATCTGTACGTTTGCATCGAACCAACCTGACAAGTTTCAGATTGCGCTTTGGTCACTCGGCCGCGCCGTCACCTCCAAGTCTTTCTCCTTTTGCCACTTTTGCATGGGTATAGCTTTGATTGTTATAGATTGAATATGAGGATGACGAGGATGACGAATTTGAAGAATTGAAGAAGAAGAAGAAGAAGAAGAAGAAGAAGAGGAGAGAGAGAGAGAGAGAAAGAGGGAATGAGAGACACAGAGAAATGAGGAAAGGAATAAGGAAATTAAAAGAGAAATTAATAGGAAGAAATTGGAAACAGGTGTACCTTCATATTCATTCTTTTTATTATTTTATGTAACATAATTATTTCTTTGAAGGTCAACATTAGATGTCTATGAAATAGGTGGAAATAATTTATTATTTGATCAATCTCAAAATTGATAGGAAATTTAGAAATTGAGCTCAATTTGATAATTTTTTCATAACTGTCCAAATGTCATAATCCATTTCATTCATCTCATTCATAGTGTTTGTAGGAGATATCTGTTCACATCACCAAAGATTTATTAGATAGTGTGTGTGCATATATGGCAGTTGCCTCAAGATATTAACTTTCTTTTCATTTCATATAGCCTCATAAATATCAGCCATCATACCTTTTTCTCATCTCACAGTTCATGAAACAAAATCATTAATGTATACATGTGTATCAGCACTTGCCCATGCTGCTGGCTACCACAGATAGTAGCCATATTTTCAATTTGGAATGAAACTGTCAGATTTCTTCTCTATTTTTTATTAAAGGTACTATGTCCCTTTTGCAGCCAACCTCAAATGCTGTCGAACTTTGCAGGAAATTATGAATATGTCATGAATGTCCTATCTGTGAAATTTAAACGTTAGCAGTGTCCTCATATTCAAAATTATGCAAGGAAATTCGTTTACTTGCTAGACTTCACTGTCAGACACTATTGAGTGATTGACTGGCCTTTTTTCTTGTTTGGTAATAACATACATGAAAAGAGTTGTAAAGGGTACATGAGCATTTGTCTGCATCAATAACCCACTTCTTGTGATGGCGAAGATTAAACTGATTGAATCTTTGCGCAGCATAAAACGTCTGACCATTCGGTACAATTATCTGAAAATCAAGACTATTACTTTTGGGCTCTATATCCATAAAGTCTATTTGACAACTAATAGTCGTTATTTTCCCACTTGAAGACATTTTCAAGCCCCACCTTTTTTAGGGAAGTTCTAAATTAGTATTATCTTTCAAATGCAGTTGGAATTTAACTTTTTCATTTTTTTGGCCTGCAAATGGGACATAGTACCTTTAAAAGGGATTGGGTAACTTTGTCTCAGATTCTGAAATAAAATCCTGGATTTAGCTCATGCTGCAATGATAATTTTATTTATTTATTTATTTATTTCTGATATTTATACAGGGTGGCACATATCACCAATTTGGTGGTCTATTGGGATAAAAATGAGTATGATAAAACCGGTCACTCAAAGACTTTTACTTTTTTTGAGGCACTTCATGATCAATTTGAAGTTCAATTTTTTAGAGGGCTTCAATATTACACCATATCAAAGGCACATAACACGTAGGGCCATGCATCTCAGATTTAACATTGTTAAAGGTAAAGACCAGATTTGGAAATGCCCCCCTCTCAAAAAATGCCCCCCTCTCAAAAAATGCCCCCCTCTCAAAAAATGAAATGGAAGCTCTTATTACCAATCATGTGAAAGAATATGTTTTGAATAATACACGATGATAAATATTTTGCCAGGAAACCGCCTACTAATTGATATATTTGGTAAATTAGTTTATCTATTAGGACCAAATAGATAATAAACAGGTGTCGCACACGTGTGCGTAGTCCCATATACATCTTTCTGTCTACAGTGCTTGTAATTTTACCAAGACTGGGCCAAAATTTCTTATCATTTTGATGATTCCAGAACCTTGCAGTACACACCAATACTTATATGCTAGATGATCAACCTTTTATGATCGATTCCACAATGCAATCGCATGACTAGAACTGGTCTTTATCTTTAAACGAAGCCTTGAAGCAGGGAAAGAAAAAAAAATGTCTTCATCAAAGTCAAGTGCACCAAATGATTTGTTTCAAGGGAGCCATTGCAGCATACTCAACCACACAGTATATCACATTTCAGACTGCTAAGAAACATTCATACAATCTCCATCTTTATTTCAGCATTTCAAAGAAGCACAATTTAAGCAGTATAATTTTATAATGGTTAATACTTTTATTCAGCACCACTGTCAAATGTACGTCAAAGGTCAATAAATTTTAGATGAAAATATAAAACTTTTTTATAATACATAATGCATGCAGTATATGAATGAATTGTATGCTATACATTTTTGGCACTTAAATAGGTCTTGAACAGAATATTAACTTTGACGTTATGGACATGATATCAATCACACAAAAAGAGAAAAAGAAAAATACAACCTTGGAATAGTAAGAATTATCAAAACATGTTCAAAATATTCACACGCAATGTCCTTTTATAAGAAAAAGATTTTGCTTCAGTATTACTCGATTATAATTCTCATGAGGGCATATTCCTTTCCTCTCAAGAAAGATTATATCCCTATAAAGAGGGAAAACAAATGGGTCATTCCAAGAGGTTGGGGCACAAAATATGACAATTAATGTCCATGAAACATTAGTACGAGACCTTCTACTATACATTGAAGATGACATCATATTTTTTAATGCAATGAATATGTACAGTAGTGCCCTGCCAGAATCGTGTGTTTCAGTTGCTTCTTTTCAAACATTTTGCTTAATACACATTTCTCTTTTTACCAGCGTTACATGGACACCATATTCATATAACATTACATAAACTTGGGTCTCTACCATGAATCTTGAGTGCTTCTAAACATGTTTGGCTATGCCGTTAATGCTAAACATCCTTGTCACCCTTCAGCCATGATTCAAACTCATTGTAATTACTTAAGTAAAGATGGAAAAGCATGGCAATTCACTGTCCTTATGTTTACAGTTCCTTGAAACATCTTTGGTCAATTTCTTCTCATAGTTCATGGATGAATGAACTACCAGCCATTGCAGTTACTGCCCAAACAGTTGCTGCTTTCCAGATGACTGCCCTTCCTGTCATCAGAGGGTTGGAAACTCCTGTAGGTTCCAGAATGCATGATTTTTACTTGCAAATCACTCTTTTATTGTACCGGTATATAGAAATGTTACACCGTTATGTTGTTGTCTGCATCATCACCTGCTGTCACAACACATCCCATCCCAGGTTAGCTTAGAGAGGCTGATTCAGGGATTATCCCATCAATGTTCAAGGTGCAAAACATTTCCATGTAGAAGTCGACAAAGTCTAAACAGTCAGCAATAGCAAAACAGTTTCATGTAGAAGTTGACCAAGTCTAAACAGTCAGCATAGCAAAGCAGTCAGCAATAGCAAACTGTTCCATGTAGAAGTTGACAAAGACTAAACAGTCAGCAATAGCAAAACAGTTCCATGTAGAAGTTGACAAAGTCTCAACAGTCAGCAATAGCACGTCTCACGTCAAAGCGTTTGATGAGCGATACAGCTGATACACCACTTTGCTCAATGCAGGCCCCAAGTTCCTAGAGGAGTGAAGAGAGATAAAAAGAGAAATAAAATATAAATCAGTCAAATTAATGAAGTCCATGTCTGCATTGAAAAACAGACAGATTGTAAACCATTGGAAAATTAATTTCTGACTCTGATATCCAACTGCCTTAAATCTATCATAATAAACCAGGATAGAGTGGAACAAAATTAGAAATACATATCAGTATCTACCCAATTCTGGAAGCAATCTGAACAGGTACTGATGCAGCACTTAAATACAGAGGTAGTTATTTTGATACATAACATTTAAGTCAAATTAAATCATTATTTAACAAAGCTCTAAGGGCGAAAATTTGTATAACAATTTTCAATGTACAGTACATCCTTAATTCTTTTTTTTGTGTGTATTTTTTCTACCTCCAAGCTGAACTCTAGATTTTCTTATATGTATACAGTTAAACCTGTCTATAGTGACCGCCCAAGGGAAACACAAAAAGTGGTCTTTGTAGACAGGTTTTTTCGTACACGTTTTAACGAGAAACCATTTTCAAGGAAAACAAAAACAGTGGTCTTTGTAGACAGGTGGTCACTAAAGCAGGTTTGACTATATTGTGAGAGAGACGAGCAGATGAGGAGGCATTTTATTTAATACATTAATCAAGATATCATACTCAATGCCGTGATATATGATTTTGTTACTTGATTACAATGAATATTACAAGAAAATACTACTGGCTTACCTCTGTGACTGTCCGTACTTGATTTTGGCCAACATTTTCTCTTGATCCGATGGAAGACTGCACGATTCATAGGCCGTCACGAGACTGAAAATAGAAGGACAAATGGTAAACTCTAGTAGAATTTCGAGGGAAATAACATTTAGAAAACTACATACATGTACCATCATCACTTCACAGTGATTATGGTGTGTTTAGGTGATGACGTTGCTAGATTTTGACGCATCAATATTGTTATTATGATCTAAACATTTTGAAGAAAAAAAAAGAAATCAGTGTGACAGGAAGATTTTATTTACTTTTCTGATAGTAAAATCATTAACTGTCATCAATTACAAGTAACACAAAGAATAGGCTTCTTCATGGAGAGAAAGATTTTCCATCATTTATTTTGATCCAATAGATTTAGGATAAACATATTTCTTTATGTCTTTGCCATTGTTATTAAGAGAATGCAGTATAAAGCTTATCCTTACTCTGATGGTGTCTGGTAAATCTGTGTGAGAGCCAATGCCTTTTCTGCTGACATGCCGCCGAACTGCAAGAGCTGCTTTGCAAATGTCTCGGTCACCGTCATTTCCTTTATTAAAAAGGTATCGGAGAAAAGTAGAGGTAAACCATATTTAATGCAAGATACACGTTCACTGAGAATGGGTCAACATGATCTAGGTGAATCATGTGGAGAAATAGTTACGGTAGCTGTTTGTTGCTTTAACAATTTAATCTTTTTATTTCTATATAAAAATATAAAGTAAGAATAATAAAAAAAAAAAAGATTCTGCCAATAAATAAGTCATGATGGTCAAATCAAAAATTCACAATCTAAGGATATAGAGAAAGCTGTTTGTAGTTATAGATATCTTTCTTATCACACACAATAAGTATTGATACAGGGATGCTGGTTAGAATTGGTCAGAGGGCCTGAAAATCACCTAGAATGAGCTATTTTGTACACAAAAAAGCCTTAACTATGGTCTGAAAATAACTTGCCAGGGCCTGTAGCTGGCATCCCTGATTGATAAAGTATTTTTCACTAGTTATACTATGTGCACGGCATATGGGAAAAATTTCCTCAACCTGACTTGAATAATATGATTCTCACACTTTTTCTTCTTTTTTCAGTCAATTTGAGCAGAGAATATCACAAAACTTAAATCACCAGGAAAAACGGTTAATAGAACATTCACTTAATAATGAATTCCTTTCTCTCCTGACCAACTATGTCTCAAGGAGATTGCAATGGCTCAGTGGTAGAGCAGTGGTCTCGTAAACGGGAGGTCCCAGGTTTGAAACCAAGTCGATGACATGAGGTATTAAGGCATTAATCACCCGTTACCTAGTCGGGGACGACTTAAAGCCATTCCCGGTCACTGACTTAATACAAGCATACACATGCTTTCTTTCTAAGCTGTCATGCAAAACAAAACATCAAACCATATCAAGATATCATTCTATCAGGATATGTACTGAAAGTTCATCAAAGTCAATAACACTCCAGTACATGTAGAAGAGGTGGGGATTGGCAATCAATTGCGATGTACACCAGGGCCCTGTTTCACAAAACTCGATATCAATAACAAGTTACAAGCTACTGTTATAAGCTACTGAAATCGTGGCATCTGATTGGCTGAAAGCAAATTTGTCATAGAAATTTAGCTTTTGTCATTGATAACGGGTTTTATGAAACAAGGCCCTGATTGCTGTAAATAATACCTTATTTTTGACCGATGATTCATTAAACTCTTGGAATGAGAGGCAGCATTGTTGAGGAGAGTTCAAATCGGTTGAGCTTGTAAGCTTGGCCATATCCTCTCTACTATATGCTTTTATTGTCTTCTCCTGTTGTCATATAAACATAGAATCAAACATACATGCATTGGTTAATGGCAGCATCTACCCTAACATGAACAGACACTATGAACATGACGGACAAAGAAAGCGGACAAAATATACAGTTCATCATGTAGACAAAGGAACATCCCTTCACAGCTATTATGTACAAATGTGTAGAACAGGTGAATATGCATGTGACACCTGTTCTACACATTTGTACATAATAGCAGTGAAGGGATGTTCCTTTGTCTGCCTGAGGAACTGTTTATTTTGTCCCCTTTCTTTGTCCATCATGTTCATAGTGAGAGCTTTACCTCTTTTTAGACAGATCATATGAAATAGCAATCTGAAGTGAAAAGATTCATCCTTTTTTTAAATCAATAAATTAGATTTAGTCATGTGCATAAGAAATTACACAGCAGCAGGAAAGGGTAGATATTTCTTATTCCTTCTCAATGATTCTATCATGAATACCGGTATTTTATCATTCAAAATGTTAAATAAAACATTTCTCCTAAGTACTGTACCACAAAGGTATCTCATCATCATCATCATCATCATTTATAAAAGTCAGTATTTACCCTCTTACAAGGGGTTTCCAGTACTGACTTTCACGCCATGACGACATTTCCTCCCTCCCTCCCTCCACTCCTTCTTGGCTCTAGATTCCTCCTCGTTTAGACAATATCAAAGTGGACCCATTTGGACAACAGCCATTAGCTAAAAATGGCAATCCAACCCATGAGTGGTGAATAAATCAATCAATCAATCAAAAACAAAAAAATGGCTTGTACTAAAGCAAAAGTTTAAAGAAGGATCACTGATAAGAGAAGTGGTCGAGAGAGGTGACTTACCGAGTAGAGGCTGTTAAGGTATCTGGTCATGATAGTAAGATAGGCCGCCGATTCCTTGCTGTCTCGGGTATTCTTCACAAAGAAATTATCAATCACCTAATAAAAACATTAATAAAATTCCATGATGAATAAGACAACATTATCACAGTCATGATCCATGTTGTTGAAAGAAATCTTGAAACATTACCCCTTGTGTAAATTACTTTCTACTACTAAGGACAGTGATTTTCAGTATCCCTTTCTGAATTTGTAATTCATTCTTATTGAAGTTCAACAACAAAATTCTGGAAAAGAACAATATTTCTGAAAAAAGAGAAAATGATAGTAATACGGCCTAGTAAATGTCTCTTGTTTTAATATCAAAATCTTGACAATTCCCTTTAAATTCATCAAATCATACCATTAAGGAACAGTCAATATTAATAACCCCAAAAAGCAATATACAGTCAAACCAATAGCGACCACCTGTATAGAAAGACCACCTGTCTACAAAGACCACAATTTTTGTTTCCCTTGAAAATGTTTTTCCATTGAAACATGTACTAAAGGAACCTGTACATAAGGACCACCTGCCTATAAAGACAACTTTTCTTGTCTCCCTTGGGTGGTTATTATGGACAGGTTTCACTGTACCTGTGTATTGACAACAGACTGAAGCATGGTAGCAGCTGGAAGTGACATGTGATCTGTGGAACCAAAGTTTTCCACAAGATAGACAGGATGACCAAGACCACACTGCTTCAGACGAAACTGAGAATGAAAGAGAAAGAATGACTTTGCGAGGCAAGGAAGCACAAATTTGGATTATGGACAGGTTAAATCACCCAATTATATGATAACAGAAGATTAAATCATTTTGAGTCTTGACCAAAGACTCCAAGAAGCTTATTTAGCCTAAATTGAATGGAAAATTATGTGTCCTGCAGAATAAATTTCACATACCGGTACATACTTGTAAATTATCTGAAATTTACACCTCTCTACATAATCTGTCAGAGTAAATATATCTTTATCTTTCACATTTCATTACTTTAGCTGGTATTTCTACAACATCATACAAAGATACTGTTAAATTAAATCAAATTAACATCTCCATAGAGGAGTTTTGGTAAGTTTATATCAATTTCACATCCTCTAAATGCAGACAGGCTAAACATAATATTCCTTACTTTCATTCACCGCATCCATACATGACTTTCAGACAGACTTCATCAGGTTTATACAATCAATCTGCTTTAGTGACCACCTGTCTACAAAGACCACATTTTTTTGTTTCCCTTGAAAATGGTTTCTCATTGAAACATGTACTAAAGGAACCTGTCTATAAATATCACCTGTCTACTGAGACCACTTTTTGTGGTTTCCTTGGCTGTTCGCTATTGACAGGTTTGACTGTACCTACCTTTTGTTCTTTGAATCGTCCATCTTGGATGCTGGAGCAGAGATCGTCCATTCTCTTACGCTCTACCACGTAATCAAGAACCGCCTCTCTTCTCTGGGGCATCTGAAGCAATCCTGGAACAGCGCTACCCTTCTCCCTGGCCACCCACAGGAAGTCGCCGACTTGGAGCTTTCTCACATCAAGGTTCACACCGTTCTTCTGCAACTCCTTCAGAAGGACATGCTTCCTGCCCTTCTCCCTGCACGACAAAGAAAACAGGGGGGCGTTTCACAAAACTTGTCATCAGTGTCAAATGACAGTTTTTGTTATAAGCCCTGGGAATCCTTGCTTCTGATTGGTTATCGGCAGATTTGTCACTGATTTTTATATCATTTGTAATTGAAAAAAGGCTTTGTAAAACACCCCCCAGATTTACTAACAAGTAGAAAAGCTTTAATAATGGGATGAGAGAAGACGTGAAAGGGGTGGGGGGAGGGCAGAGTGAAAGAGAGAGAGAGAGAGCGAGAGAGAGGGCAAACAGGCATAATTACTAAACTACTTCCTAAATTTAACATCCTTATGTATTTTGCCAACATAATTCTTCACACAGGTACGAAAGCCTATCACGCTGCTCTTGTGGAAGTTTGTCATTTCGCAGGGCATTGCAGTTGTGAAGTTACCACGCCTAGAAACTGTTTACTGTTGTCAGAGGGTAAGATGTTTGACATGACTTAAAATCTATACTTGATTGAAATATGTCAATAAATATAAGGTATATGTACTTTCCACCGATCCCTGTTGTTTCACAGTTGTCTACGCACAGGATGACATCAAACTGGCCCGGTCTGAGACTGAACACAGGCGTGGGTGTGATGCCACTACCAGTCCTCTCTGATCCAGGAGCTCTTGTTGTCATATCATCTGGATCCATTCTAGGTATTTAAAGATGAAAGTTAGATTCAGTGAGAGCCGTGGCATTATGAATGTAAACATCAACAAAAAGAATGCATGTATAAAAGAGGGGATGTCTTTCAAAAAAATCAACCCTGCATTAAAATGAAGAAAAAAATGTGACAAAAATTGAATTTACATTTCACTGAACCACCGATTAATACATCAACAATATCCAATCAATGTTGATGAAAGGAGAGACCTGACGGTAAGAGTGGTTAGGTTCGACTTTCACCTCGCAGGCACAGGGGATGCTCAACACTCAACGCTCAACACATTATTCATTCAATTACACAACTGTTGTCAAGTACATCTTTTTCATAAGAAAAGAAACCTACCCATGTCTGCTTTTTGGTATGGCTGTGAATGCGCTACTGGATGGATGTGTAGAAGGAACATACGTTGAGTTTGTTGATCTTGATTCTGAGTGGCTACCGGTATGCGATGTCTTCTTGGGTATCTCTACAGCTCTATCGTGTTCTCCATTTACTAAAACAGTAAAGAAAGTAGGTAAAGCGTCTTTAATTATCAACCTGGAGGGAACACAAACTGCATTCGACTCAAAGACTGCAAAAGATAGCTCTTCTCTTATCACGGCTCCACACTAACTTTCTGGAAGTAGGTTCGGATTGAAAATTTTACAGTCTGTATGTCTGAGCCCTTTGTAAATATTTCCAATTTTTTTTTTTTTTTTTTTTTTTTTT
>BEXV01000517.1:167852-179734 GCA_003118195.1 Hemicentrotus pulcherrimus | reverse complement strand
AAAAAAAAAAAATAAATAAATAAAAAATTTGCTTATCGTTAACACCTTGCGAACCATATGGTTAATATGTTACGCATTATAAATGTATTATTGTTTGCGTGTGTGCGCGCGTGTTTGTGTGTATTAACGTCTAACAATTTAAAACTCAAACAAAATCATTAATTCACAGGGCTAAGGGCTAAAACCTGTAAAGCTATGTGTTTTTTCTTGTACGGAGTATTTTGATTGATTGATTGAATGATTTTTATTCGCCAAGCTTCCAACATGCAACAATATACAAGAATAACAAATCAAAATTAAGTCAGCTTGAACAGAATAACCCACGAAAGCTCGACAGCTTATTTCCAGTGGGATCCCCGACAGACACATGTACATAAATAATAAGTTAAAATAGTATTATTTAGAGACCGATAAAAAAACCCCTTAACATTGCTTGTGTTTTTTAATGTACCAATACGTACGTGTGCAGTCCTGGTAGTTGTGTCAGTGCGTGTGCGTGCGTGTGCGTGCGTGTGTGTGCGTGCACGTTTAATTGGTATACATAGACATGTCAATCAATATGATCAAATCGGTACATTCAGTTTAAAGATTTAATCAGGAAGCTCATACGTTGCACCTGGCAAGGCAAAGGAAGATTAAACTCGGTTTCATTTGACGTCATTGAAAGTGTAATGACACGGGTTTTTTCGCTCCTTTGCTAGGTTCATCCTCTGACGCAGTACTTCCGTAGCGGGCGCTACTTCCAGCTGCTCCCTCGTCAAAGCGATGACCTTCCGGACTTTCATTTCGTTGCAGGCTCCTCCCGAGTTTGCTGTGCCAGTATCCATATATCGAGTAGATGGTTAGACCTAGAAACGATACAAGTACCAAAAATGAAAAAGATAAGAAAATAATAAATTGGTTGGGATATTTGACTGAGCTAAATCGACTCATGCACAAGTAGTAGTTATTAGGTACAGGCTACGCAACGAATCTATCAGGCCGGTATTCAGTGGAGACTGTCTGTGTTGGCAATAGGGACTTTTAGATTTGCACGTCGACATAGTGGACTGCTACGTGCCGCGTCCTATTAAGGCACTGCGATGTCCTTTTAAGGCAATGCCAGTGCCTTGAAAGGACGTCGCACGTAGCAGTCCACTATGTCGTCCACTTTGTCGGCGTGCATATCTAAAAATCGTTAATGTCAAGATGTAGAGTTACAATATCAGGGGAGGGGCGTCAATGACGTAATGATGAGCGAATAATGACTTACCAGCTACCAGCCAGATCAGGTAACGTAGCCACGTGACTTTCCGGAGTTTTAGTATGAGTGCTATGTTACACACAATGCTCAGCCAAGGAATCAAAGGAACCAACGGAACCTAGGACATAACAAGCGAAGGTAGCGTTATTCGTTTATTGCTTAACAGAGGACAGTTTTATCGAATATTCCGTTTGACGCAAACGAATCTTAGAAGGTTAAGTTCTGGGGAGAGGTTAAAATATTTTTTCCCCCTGAAAAGCACGGATCTTCAAATTCCTTCATATTCGAAACATGACAAGTAACAGTGCTTGTTACTTGACGAAGATACTTGACGAAGACTGGGCGAAATTTCTTATCATTTTGATGCCTCCAGAACCTTGCAGTACACACCGATACTTATATGGTACATGATCAACTTTTTTTTCTGATCGATTCCACATCGTTTTCTTTCACAATGCAATCACATGACCATAACTCAACTTTATCTTTAAATGGCGTTGCAGGGGGTTACATTGTGAAAATCCACAAACTTGTAAAAGGACCAAATTGTTGCCAACATAAATATAGCATTGAAAGCTTTCTTAACAGTTTGATCGTAGAACATTAGTGATTAGAAAAGTTACACTGATTTTTTTTTTTTCTCGTGAGATTAACACACACACACACACAAAAAAATAGTGTTAGACTATAACTTGGTATTTGCCTTTGCATTTCATACATTTTGGGTATTACATAGTACAAAGGAGGAGGGGGGAGGGGTGGTTGTTCACAAATACTAGAATCGAATTGAAAGATATAGACCGGTAGGGTGAAATTGGGGTTAAATGGTTCCGGGTGTAAAAGATAAATTCAATATTGTTGAAATATTGCCTTCAGATGGTTAAATGGCATTACTTCAACCTAAATTCGCAATAAAAAAAAAATTAAAAAAAGTATTTATGTCAGAATGTTCAATATTGAAGTGCATTCGCGATAGCTATCCAGGCCGGATCGAAATGATAATTTACCAAATATATCAATTAGTAGGCGGTTTTCAGGCAAATATTGTGTCATCACGTATTAGTCAAAACATATTTTCTTTTACATGATTGGTAATAAGAGCTTCATTTTCATTTTTGGAGGGGGGGGGGGGNGGGGGGGGGGGGGTTCAAAACTAGTCTATACCTTTAAAGACCATATCCGAACTCAACTGGATAAATCATGTATCAAAACGAAGCTGATGACCATATATACATCAATTGCTACTATTTACTCACAGAATGTCAGGCAGAGGAGAAATAATTGTTTGAAAGCCAGAATTCAAGAGCATGACGTGGACATAAAGATAAAATAAAGGGGAGGTATTGGCATGTTGGAATATATAATGTTTACCCTGTAGTATTCTCCTGTATCTTTGTTCTGATGGTGAAGAGGGATGACAAGAAACGTCCCAACGGCGCAGAAACTAAACACGACGAGAAGCAGAATCACCCACCATTCACCATCTGTGATCTCCTTGGTAGCATTTTCTACGAGGGCTAAGGTGCAGAATATGAAGAACACCGAACATATGAGGCTGACCATGACGGTCGACCCTGGGTCAAATCGCCCGAGTTCGCGCAGGAGAGGCGTTGAACGAAACCGCTGTTTCAGGGCGCCAGGGGTGGCCTCGGATGTGGTGTCTAAAAGCGCGGAGTTATCATCAACGGGCTGTTGGTTGGTAGCCTCCGGAGCTTGTCCAACAGATGGCATTTCCAGTCCATCCTCGGAGTCTTCTCTCTTGATGTCTGGTCCGTACCGAAGCAAGATTATTGCACCTGCTACAAATGCATACCCAAGGAGCACACCGATGGAGATGAATTCAACAAGTTCGGGTAGAGGAACAAACGTAGCGGGTATGGTCACAAGGAGCATAGCGAGTAGAGTGGCATAGATTGGGACACGGAAATAGCTATTGACAGTGCTAAGGCAACTAAAGAGCAACCCATCGGATGCCATGGCGTATATTGATCTCGGGGTGCAGTAGAGGTTCATCGCAAGGGCTGAACACATGGCACAAAGAGCACCCACACCCACCACCCACCTCGCCCACTCAATCCCATGGGCCTGGAAGACACTAGCGAACGCTGACAGTTCATCCAGCTCCGTGTAGGGCACCACCAGGGTAAGGACAGCGGATGCAAGGATGTAGCAGATGGCGGTGAGCAGGATAGCTAAGACGGTAGCCCTTGGGATACTCTTCCTAGGGTTCACCGTCTCCTCGTTGGCCATCGCTATGGCGTCAAACCCGACGAACGAGAAGAAGAGCGTGGCCGCCCCGGCGATCACGCTCGAAGGTCCGTACGGAACAAACCCACCGTAGTCTTCCCAGTTGCTGATATCAGCATTCATGAAACCCATGACGACGATGACGGCGATGACGACAAAGTTGACGCTCATGCAAATGGCGGTGACCCATGACGAGACATCGGCTCCAAAAACAACAAACAGAGTGACCAGAACTACCGCAACAGAAGCGAATACATTCGGATATGGTGCCAAATAAGGAACATCCCACAAGTGACCGTCCATTAAAACTTCGACAGTAAAGTTCCTGAAGGCGTACCCGGTCAGGTTGTCCATGTAGCCCGTTATTGACGATGCCAATGCTGCAGCGGTGATGACGTATTCAAGAATCAAGTCCCAGCCGATGACGAAAGCCCACAGTTCCCCTAGGGAGATGTAGGCGAAGGTGTAGGCTGAACCTGTGCGGGGGATCCGGCAAGCGAACTCCACATAGCACATGGCGGACAGTGTTGCAGCAACTGCAGCGATGGCGTAGGACACTATAATGGCCGGTCCGGTGACCTCTTTAGCCTGGACCCCTGTCAGCACGTACAGACCAGACCCAAACATGGCGCCCATTCCCATGATACAGAGCTGGAAGGTGTTCAGAGACCGTCGCAAGGGCGTCTCGTATAGCTTTTCGTCGCTGTAAAGAGGTTTCCTCCGGTTGATTCTAGAGCAGACGTCTTTACAGGAAGCCATCGCAAATCAAATACAGTCCAAATGTGTGAATAACTGGTTGAAGATTGTGGAGGGACTTTGTCATCAACCATCAACTCATAGCGCACGGCACCTCATTCTGGAATGGGATCATTCTTCAGTGTGTATCAAACCTGTCAGATATTCAAAATGAAAACAATTGATACTTCTACAAATAGTGATAACAATTATAGTAATGATAAATAATATCGAATATTTGGGAGCGCTGAAAACAATATGTACCATAGTGCTTACAAATACACATTTATGATAAGAGGAAGGAGAAGTATCATTTCAGTGATATCATTTTTTTTTATCTTAGCTTTGATCGAGACATATTTATGCGCATTATATTCTCCGTGGTAAGAAGGGAATAAGCAAGGCGGAAAAGAAGGCAATGACAAAAAAAGATACAGTGATTATAGCCCGGGTTCAAATTCATTTTTCTTTGAACTATAAAACCCGGTGCTGCTGATCATTTATCGACCATGTGATGGCAATGTAACGCTACATAAAAATAGTACCAGAGTGCCGTGTATTGTCATCTAATATTGTTCAAATAGCATTGTAGAGACGAGAAATAAATACAAATAATAATGAAAGGTCGTTTGTCATGAGAATGGCAACTTCTATTTCTCTCTACTATATAATCCGAAAAATATAGTATCAACCGAGTGGAATTAATTGTTAAACGAATTTTTCATAAGTCCTGAAATTTCAATTTGTTACTGCGTGTCATTGAAGTATTAAAGAGCAGCAATGGCGAACGATTGTCGCTAAAATTCAAAAATTGCTGCTTAGATTGCCTTTCCCTAAAAATTACCATAAGACATATCAAGCTACATAAAAGTACGAACGACAAACTTGATAACGTCATGAAAGCGATGAGAAAACATTTGAACTAGAATGAAGAAGCGATAGTCGTGTAAACAAGTGTATGTTCATTATGTTGTCCAAGTTAATCCTCCGCTACCAAATACTCATGCAAAACACGAGTCAGACGAAAAAAAGGAAACTTAAAGACATTGATTTATGACATATTGTCTATATGATTGTATTCTCTACTGATTTCTTTTCCAAATTGATTTTTTTATGACATATTGTCTATATGATTGTATTCTCTACTGATTTCTTTTCCAAATTTATTTTGTTTGAAATATATATATTCAAATGTTTCCTTGTAGTGATTTGGTTCATTTATTTGAAATTTATAATTATGAAAACATTTTTTTCTTTATCAAATTTTAAACAAGTTTCTTTTGTTAATGTAAATCATCCAGTACAAAATAAGAAAGCAAAACCCGAGCCAGATGCAAATAAGAGTAGGTCCTTGACATTAAAATACAAATGTATTCCTGTTGGTGTGCGGTCCTGCATACATCTCATATTTTGATATGTTAACTTCTGAATTCGTTTCACAGATTTTTATATATTTGTTTCAATATTCGTTTTTCAAACTTGCTAAGCTCCACCCCAAAAACCTCTATCTCTCATCCCCCTAGTGACATCTGTCAGTCATCAATGAGCTAACTTGAGAAAGTGGCATTTAACTTTGCCAAAGTTGACCACCTGTTACATTATCAAAATATGAGATGTACGCAGGACTGCAAACCAAGAGGAATACACTTGTATTTCGGTGTCATGAGCCCCTTAAATACAATAATTAATGACATATTGTATATTGTCATAATCGAATTCTCAACTTAGTTCTTCTTTATATTTGGTTTTAATTCAAAACAAGTATTCTACTATTTCTTCTTTTCTCTTGATAATATTTCAGCAATGAATTAAGAGTTTCGGTAGACATCTTAAATGTATTAAAGCAATAAATGTATTTGTATTTTTTCCACTTATCTCCACAGCACATCTCCTATGGAAAAGAAAGCAGACAATTCGACAAAAGAGAGGCTATAAGCAGTTTTAGTGGCTGAGAATTGGATATGGTCTAATAAGGCCGAATACTGTAGATTGGGATCTCGAATGAATTCATGCATGGAATATGAACAATACAAATTGTGTTTATGAATACATGTGGGCCTATTTCAATACGAAGAGGCTGACGTTTGATGTAACTGCTTCACTTTGAAGTGATTTTTATTTTGGGGTGAAAATGACAACACAGATACACACCACTAAACTCACCAGAGTTGAATTAGGAAAGGAAACATATATATTTATTTCTTTCTATCAATATGTCCATGTAATCATCTACATCAAGGACATGCATGGTACGCATACATTAACCAACAAACCCAATCAAAACTTGCAATTGTGCGTGTTATAAATTATATAAACCGAGGACATTAATAATTTTCATATCAACCACACAGCCCAATACAGTTTTGCAATTGTGCAGGTTACCGTAAAGAGACTAGTAGCATGGCACCTCCTGTATCATCTAGTATGGTATCGTGCATAAGTGTGATTGTGACAAAGAGAGTATATGTTATTACATATTTGTCTGTTTAGTACATATAAAAAGGCATTCCTTCCCCTATTTCTAAAGCTGGTTTTCCTAATAATAATAATAATACAAACAATGAGTTCTTGTACAGCGCTCATGTCAGTCAGATTTGAACCTCCTGGCGCTCCCGATTATTACCCTGGCTTTAGCACGGCTGCCATTTACTTCACCTGGGTAGAGCGTGGCAAACGATTAAAACTACAAGAAGAGAAAGAAAAAAAGAGACAAAGAAAAAAAAGAGGAGGAGACGGAGAAGGAAAAGGAAAACAATGATAGTAGATACATAATTTAAAATTTATGAAGCGGCAGAAAATAAAACAACTCTGTATTTCAATCGTTCTATGCTTTGCTTCTCTGACTCTCCAATGTTCGGTATTCCTTTAATTTCGTCTTAAAGACAATCTTGAGACTAGTAAGCGAGGCATTGCAAGTTATGTTGATAAAAATGGGTTATGCTCAGTAATTCATTATTTGTTCTACACATAACGTTTTATGTTGAAGCTGGAAACTATATGCATTATGATTATAACAATTAGGATTCCACCAAGGACATGCAGGCGCGCCCTATAATAGTATAATGGAAACCATACTGCCGCGAATAAAGCAGGGCTCTCACTTGGCCGAGTTGGAGCTTTATATCAAGAAGTAAATTTGTGATATAAAGAATTACATTTCGTGATATTAAGAATCCGATTTCGTGATATCAAGAAAACATGATAACATGAAAATATGTAAGATCGAGCCAGCTCGCCACAACTCGAGGCTCCAACTCGGCTAAGTGGGAGCCCTGCTTATGCCGAAAGAAGAAAAATGTATTCCTCCTCATTGATGTACATTATTCCGTACTAAAATGTACATGGGATATACAACTACAGAGATTTCTGGCATTGTAATATTATATATATATATATTTAGCATGCATGGGTACATCCATTTTATTGCATAGTGTGCCGTACCAGACGGCCTTGAAAAGCCATTATGCACCTATGCCTAGTTGGAAAGACATTTTATTTGAATGAGAAAAAAAAAAATCTTTTATTTATTTGTAATATTATTTTTAATATGAGAATGTCACGGCTGAGAAGGTGAACACAATAACTTGTGAGATCTATATAATATGAGAAAAATAGCAGTTGACAAATCTATTTCATTCGTGCGAAACCTTTAATCGGGAGAGTAATGACATATGTATGCAATCGGTGTTCTGGCAATTATATTTCATTGGATAGTACCAGGTGAATGATGAATATTTCACAAACGCATACACGAAGATCAAATGTACACATTATCGTTTAAATTCCACCTTTAGGAGATATTTATTTCGATGCCGTCATTCTAGTCAAGCATATGATGACGGTTTTCAGCACTTTTCCACAAATAGTTAGGATAATACTTTACTAATACTTTTCAGACTATTGTACCGAATGGTCGTACGTTTTATGCTGCGCAAAGATTCAATCAGTTTAATTTTGACCATTTCAAGAAGTGGGTCATGGGTGTAGATAAATGCTCATGTATCCTTTAAAGCTCATGTTATGTTTGTTATTACCAATGAAGAAAAAAGCCAGTCAGTCATTAAATAGTGAAACAGTAAAACAGTGAAATCTAGCAAGTAAACGGGTTCCTTGCATAATTTGAATATTAGGACACTGCTAACGTTTAAATTTCACAGATAGGGCATACATGACATATTCATAGTTCCTTAAAATATTGGGAGAAACCACTTGTCCAAGGTTTTAAACACAGAGCGAGGATCGAACCAAGAAGTTTTAAGAGATGGAGTCCTATCTAGCACAGTCCATTTGTACCCTCTTCGATGCCGCCAGGAGAAAATATGTGAGGCATGTGCCTTTCGTTTTATGACCATTAGACCTTATGTAATGCTTTGCTTTTCCTTCGCCTGAAGAATGTCCGAACATGCTCCGAGAGACTAGGGGGTAATTCTTGATGGGCCAACGGGTTTGCTGTGTGCAGATTTGTACTCCCATTAATGGTATTTCCACCAAGTCTGGTGTCCGCGAATTACGGCCTTCTGCACATGGAAACTGACTACCCACTCCCTTTAAAGGAGCTACACAAAGAAAATTTACTAAAAACTGATAATTAGAACAAATTACATATGGATGGAAAGATTTTCTCTTGAAAAACACGAATGATTTGCTGAGAAATCATATAGATATCGTGGAGAGGCGTAAAATGCAATTTTTCAAGACCCTTCTTAAACCCCCAAGCGCCCCCGAACGTAAGCCAAACACACGAGCGTAGCGAGCTCTGAATAGTGAGGTCACACCCTGGACAAACAGCTCGGTACCGGCTGCTAGCTTCCGCTTAGTCCGTCTAGCTGCAGACCAAGCGGAAGCTAGCAGCCTTTTTTTAACAGCCGTGTCCAGGGTGTGACGTCACACGAAGAACTACGACAAAATACGAAAAAATACGAATAGGCAGTAAATCTGGATCTCAAAACTAACATTTTTGAAAGTTGATTTCTGCGGGCCCAAAACATATTTTGAAGAGGAAATTTGTTTTAATTGATCAGTAAGGCTTTCCCTTCGCAATGATATGAATTTTGCATCAATTCAAAACACTTTTGCTTCTTGGTGTGACTCCTTTAACCGAATCTTCCTGGCATATGCGTAGACAAACGATTCCTGCCTAGCCGCAAAATGACGGGAAATATGCTTTTGTAATGATAATTGCTTTTTGCTACCACTCGCCTGATAATACGAGCAGTACACGGTGCTTAGCTTTATGAGAGGCAAGCGAAAGGAATGGGAGCAAAATTTCCTGAAATATTAATAAAACTACTCGACTTGGCATGTGTGGGCACTGATCTGACATATAACATCATAAATGACTGTACATGAAACAAAAAAAAACACTTTTTACTTTCGTGAGCCGGAAGTAATCGGAAAAGTGTCAAATTGCAGCTTTTAGGACTGTAAATCTGTACATGTTTTTTTTCTTCACAAATTAAAGCTTCTACCAACAATGTCAGCAATTTTCTTTACACATTTATGCTAGTGTAATCATTTTTTTTTTAATCATCTGTTCGATTAAGGATGTTTTGTTGTGACAAAATCAATACTCGAAGTTTGCAGTGATATTGGCGGCTTCGAAACTCGGACATCAACGGTAACAGTACACTGGCAGAGTCTATTGTGCAACCATAGAAAACGGCAGATGCTTGGAAAAATTTGTTGCCAGTTGGGCCTCCATATTTAACCCATTGCTTACTGGAACCTGGTGGTCCCTTTGTTAAGTCTATGGGAATTAGAAAATTCAGTAGCCAACGGGTTAAAACTCCTTGATCGAACCAACCCGGAACCTCTTCACCAATACCCGACAGTATACTCTCAAGAAATACCGGTGCACTCTTCATTCAGTGATAATAAACAGATATAGTGAACAAGCTTACCTGTTCTGCTAGTGTTTAGCACATGTTCTCTTCAGTGTGTTTCCATTACTGTACCACGCGTGGATTCTATCTCTTGCCCAGGCATTGATAATAGTGAAGCGGAAAAAAAAACACACCTGCACCATCTGATGATTTTGTTGTATGTATCGTAAAGTAAAGAGTGGCAATATATAGCAGGCTATGTGAGAGAAAAAAGATTGGCCATTGGAGCATAACTTCTTCTTTTGTCCCGTACCGTGCGGTATATTCGTTTGTTATATAATTGGAGCATTTCATTTCAGTGAGAATGGATGACGATGAGTGGGAGGGATAGAAAGAGAGAGAGAGAGAGAGGGGGGTGCAGCCTGACAACGTATGTAGACAAGGTAGAAGGAGGGGAGTGAGTGAAGAGAGGAGATAGTGTTGAGTAAGGAGAGAGTCCGAGAGAGTGGGGAAACATGCAGAATGGAAGAGAGAGAGAGAGAAAGAGAGAGAGAGAGAGAGAGAGAGAGAGAAGGGGTTGTATGGAGGAGGGGAGGCCACATTGCTGAAGAGGGGTGGAGAGGAGGAGGGGGAGAGGGACAGACAGAGAGAGAGAAAGAGAGAGAGATAGAGAGAGAGATAGGAACAAGGTAGACAGAGAGAGAGTGAAGAAGAGAGAGGGAGAGAGAGAGAGAGGAGGGGGGGGGGGAGGAAGAGAGAGCCAGACAGATGGAGAAAAGGGGGAGCGGTACAGATTAAATAATACTGTTGAAGGGGGAATGCTATACCAAATTGAATAGAGTCCCCCTCTCAGAGGAGATGCGAGTCCTGTCATATTTTGTCAACATTCCTTTCCATCCACCGGATCATTTTTTAGTTTACATCATTCGAGAGGAAGGGGAACATGCCCCTATGCAACCCCCCGCCCCGCCACCCCTCATGTACGCATTGGACTTGACATTGCAAAGAGCTCGTGAATAATAAAGAGAAAAAACGGTTGTTTTTTCATTACCATTGTTACGTATGACAGCAGCACCTCTATAGGACATTTACAGTCGATTGCGTTCATACTACAGATTTTTGTTTTATTTAGCTGTACAATAAGTACATACAATAATGTGAACTCGGGCTGAACGTCGTATAACGAATTTCCTGTTTGAGCATAGTCCAGAATCTGGCCTATTTAATTAATTTTGATCTCCACCACAACAGCGATGCGACCCGCTTATGCTACGTTTACACATAGGCGAGTTGTCAAAACGAGTTTGATGGTCTGAATATTCATTTGCGAAATGACCTAGCATTTCTCAGGAATGAAAGGGGCACTTGTGACAGTAAAACGCGCATTTCTCAGATTGGAAAAAGACAATAATTATCAAAGGTGAAGGGGGCCATTTACCAACGATGAAAAGGGCACTTATTATAATGAAAAGGGGAGAAAGAGGTCTTTTATAACAGGGGCACTTATTGGAAAGGAAAACGGGTACATGTGAAAATAAATGGTCCGCTTATCTGCGTTAGAAAAGGGTAGTTATGAAAAGGGAAGGGACACTTCTTAAAAAGGAAAAGGGACAGTTGTCAGATTGTAAAAGGGTAATCATCAGAGGTGAAGGGGGCACTTATAGAAAGTGTAAAGGGGAAATTCTCGTACCTGAAAACTGGACGGGGTTTAGCATGATCACGAATGTATGATCTTTATAAGACGTTTCTTTATACGAGTGTCATCTAAGATTTCTTCTGGTCTTAACTGGCTATAAGCACGGAGGTCCATGCTTTAAGTAATGGGGGGGGGGGGG
>BEXV01000517.1:98405-124812 GCA_003118195.1 Hemicentrotus pulcherrimus | reverse complement strand
TTTTCTTTTCTTCTTCTTCTTCTTTTTGTTCTTCCTTTTTTGTTCTTCCTATTCTTATTATTGTTAGCATCATTATTATCAGAATTAATAATATGTCTAATATTACTATTATCTTTTATTTATTTTTTCCATTATGATCTAACATCAACAAAGTAACCACAACAAGAACAATAAATCATGAAGGATAATAATATGTCTGTTGATGATAACAGAAATTTGAGAATACTGCACAATATTAGACATGCTTTTTATGTTTCATTTAATAATTTCTTGATATTTTCTGATCTATTCTTAATACAGACTGCCTATTCATCCACCAGTTTCAGAGCTAAAGTCTGCCTTTCGGTCCCACATGCTGACTTGTCCGTCGTGCAATCCACCGATCCTAACTCGACCACTCTCCTAAAACCACCTGTTCTTGCACAACACATACAATACGCCTTTTTGTGAGTGCGACCATTCGCAATTGATTGGTGCATTTTGGGGACTCTGACTCAACGTTCATTAATAATCGATTACTTAGTCGTACCCCACCGTACCGGCAAGTCGCGAGCGATCCTGCCTTATTTGAAGAACGAACAGCTGAGACGAGGACGTTATTGATTTCATTTCGTGTTAAAATTTGAAAGTCACTTTTATTGGATCAAAACAGTCATTCTGTTCAGCGAGTTATCAAGGCATTACACCCATTGATTGCCTCGTCAGACATTCATCGTAGACTGGATTTTTGTTCTTCCTTACAACTGTTGAAATAGTGTATATTCAACGCAATGTAGTGTTCTACTTTGGTTCGACATCTCTGTAGCAGACTGATTCTGTATGTAAATTATATTTTGCAAACTTTTACCGACGTGCCTTATTTACGAGTGAGAACTCGTAACAACCATGTATCAAATACGCACAGCATTACCAGGGAGGTGGCAGTACCTTGTTGCATTTGTTGGGCTGGTCCTAGCTTTACCAGCATTAGGGGTGGATGTTGGTGGTGAAGTTGTGGAAGTATCGCTGCCTGATATCACTGAGGAGTTGCCTGAGTCTGAGGGCGTCCTAAATGGGGACTGCTTGAATATCTCCTTGAAAAACAGCGACTGGAGCTGGGATGGAGACGAAGGTCAACAGGATCAAAGAGAGACGGCGCTCCTGGTCAGGAAACTTCTGCAGAGACTGAACAACGAGACCCAGCAGATCCAGAATGACAACCCCAATCTCAACCTGACGCATTTCATGAGACTTGTTGCAAGCCGGTCATCACTGATGTTACTGAAGATCAAATCCTTTGCCAGAGTCTTTGGCCATGTCAACGCCCTCTACGGATACACTTGCCGGAACGGGAAGCAGCTCCTACGCCATGCCTTGCAGCGCAATATCACAAACGATGAACTGGAAGCGTTTGATGACGAAATCTCTGCGGAGATAGTTGCTATGGTAGATGTTGCGATGGATGAAGGAGGAAGCGGTGGTGAAGAAAAAAGACAGGGCGAAAAACCTGGGACTGTAACCGGTGAGAAGCCAAACGAGGCATTATCCACTAAACAGAAAAACAGAGCTGCAGTCAGATTGTTCATTAAGAAGGCTGTTATTGCTTTGTTTCTGTCACCACGCAAGCTTCGAGGAAAAGACATACCTCATCTTTCTGGATACATCAACGAACTACGACTTACTGAGGCGCTTAGTGACCTAGACCCAAGCCGGTGGGAAAACAGCACAAACCGTCATGATGGTGCAGGACTAAACAGAGAAGTTGGACATACAATAGATGCCATTAGTGGAGAAGGTGTCATGACAGGCATAGCGATGGAAGAGGACGAGTCTGACGCTTGGGTGGAAATCTTCGAGTCCGCAAATTGGTTTGATGACGATGACCCGCAACTTCGCGATAATGATGAGGTCCAGAAGAAATTTAACCTTGAAGCTTACTTATTCAAGCTAATGTCTCATCATGTGAACAAAAGTGCCTCATGCGCCCGCGATGTCACGAAATTCATTAAAAAGCGAGCCAAGCATCTGTCCAATGTGACTGATGGTGAGGAAGACTTCAATGAACTCTGGAACGAGTTCAAAAGTTTGAGCCGCCAACTAAATGCCTCTCGACACCGCAACTCCACAGGTGGTCCATTCGGTAGTCGTGTCGAGAGTTCTGATCGCACTGAAACTCAAACAGGAAATCCTTTGCAAGGGGCTGGCGACATCATGATCCGAATCCGTAACATCACTGGACGTCTTGCTAAGGGCAGGTGGAGAGGAGACGGCGGTATCGAGGGTAGCTTCTACGTGGTCCTCATGAAGATGGCTCACACGATCGACAGCTGGGGAAGGGCAGGATTCTTGTCAAATGGAACATACTTCGACGCGAAGTGTGCACCGGGTCAGTCAGCTAAGGAGGGCGCCACCACAACCTGCAAGATATGTCCTACGGATACTGCCACCGGGAATCTTAGGATGCTTCTCTCGGAACTTGACGACACCATCGGAGAAGTGTACGATGGCATCAAAGACGGAGTTGACAAGTTGGCTGAAGGGTCAGCCAAGGATGGCCCAGCCAAGGATCAATTTACAGGTAAAGCCCAACAATTTTCAAAACCCCTCTTACCACGGAAACCAGCTCTAAAAAAAATGGTAGCATAAATATTTAGATAGTGACATTGTTTGATCGGGTTATTGTTGGTCAGGTGTTTGTCTCGTTGGTGTGACTGGCGTGAACATACATTCCTTTTATTGTAAACATTGACATGTTTATTTCCCTAAAAGCCGAAGATAGAAATGGCAAAGCAGGTATATGATGAATACATACTGTTCTAATAAGTCAAAATAATTTATGGTATTCATGTTTAAAAATTAACTTTTGATCCCTGACAAAATCATTGAACGAGACAATTGATAAATTACCAATCAAAATTTACTAACCAAATCAAACTTTGAGAATTTTTGGTAGATAATTATAGTCATAGAAAACGGTATCTTATGCGTCAAAACTAGATAAAACTCACATTTTCCCCTCGCATATTCATTCAAAGTCATACATTGCAATTCAATCGCACAACAATGTTTTCAGCTAGCACTCAAAATTACCCTTTTCACTTTTTGATATGATTTCATCGTCTGCTTTTAAAAATTTTACATTTTATCTTATTTAATGATCAATTGATTTTGCCCGTCTTTTACGTTTTCATGTATAGTAGTTGTTTAGCACGTGCACACGCTAAAATGAAAGGGATAGTTGAGTTCTGTTGCAGAGGGCGCTACACATTTTTTTGTTTGGAGATAGGCCTTATGAAAAACCGAGTGTCAAATTTGAAGAACATACAACTTATATGACAAAGTCATCTTTGTTTGATCAAAATCGGTTCAGAGACGGCTGAAATATCCTTAATTATAACGATTTCTAATACATGTGTACCACCACAAATATTAGATAATTTGAAAAGCTGTTGAACAAACGAAAAGGCGCCTTTTACGTCCTATTCCAGCAAATGCCGATGTTCGATTTTTGTTGGCATTTTTCGTGTTAGTTATATTACACACAACCAACCGGCCCATGTATTGCTATTTTTGATTAATTATATACAATTAACGGTCACCGTTTTTTTGTTGAAAGTGGAGCTGAATTGGTATGATCGTATTGGCTAAATTTGACACATTTTTGGTCTATAATTTACCTTCACAGCTGCAGTTTTAGGTCCTAAAAGAGCACTGGCAATGCCATAGATAAGAATAAGATCAATAGCCATGCACTTTGAAGGCATTTGCGTTCTGCAAAACAGAACTCTCCCTTGAAGAAAAGGGAACAATTGGGAGAGAGAGAGGGAGAGAGAGAGAGAGAGAGAGAAAGAGAGGGGGTGGTAGCAGGGAGAAAGAGAGATTAATTGGAGGTGGCGTGGTGCAGTGGCTCATGCACTTGATTAACAACTTCTGCGGGTTGACGGTTCAAATCCCAGCCCGTTGAATATTCTGTTTCTTGCACAGTGTAATCGTCTGTTGTCTTGGTCTCTTTAATTTTACATAGATTTAGTTTCCGTCATCACTCATCGTCAATTGTATTAATTTCCTGATTTCTTCACTTTTATTATTTCAATGTCTAAGAGAACAACATGATAAGAAAGAGAACAAGAGAGTGGGGAAATAGAGACAAGTGTCACAATCGTATTCACAAATTGCACGAGGCACAATATCATTTTCTCGTCAGAGCTGCTAAATCTTATAATGTATTATGCATTAATCACCTTTGCTAATCACCTTTTTTTAAAACGTTATTATATTTATGTTACCATGTTTTGTTCTTTCTGCATGTCATGTATAAAATATCATTCTAATTTACACGTTCATTAACGAATCGGGCTCCTTTTCCATTTTCTTGAATCTTTGCTGTCATTAAAGGTAAAGACCAGTATTGGAAACGCCCCAATTTCCAAAAAAATGAAATGGAAGCTCTCATTACCAATCATGTGACAGAATATGTTTTGAATAATACATGATGATAACAAAAATTGCCGGGAAACCGCTTACTAATTTATATATTTGGTAATTTTGTTTCCCTCATGATCTGTGAGAGATATAGGGTAGTCCCATATACATCTTTATGTGTATAGTGCTTGTAACTTTACGAAGAATGGGCCAAATTTCTTATCATTTTGATGATTCCAGAACCTTGCAGATGCTAGATGCTAGATGATAAACCTTTTCTGATCGATTCCACAACGTTTCTTTCACAATGCATTCGCATGACCATAACTGGTCTATAAGTTTAATTTGAATTATTCGTCCCATTTCGTATTCGTTACACCAGCTGTTCACACTTTAAAATTTCGAGAGTAAAATGATAATAATAAAGTAAGCGGGAAAAGGAAGAAAGGTGGAGTGAAAACAATATTTAGTCCTTTTCTTTTTACTTCACGATATACTGCTGCAGTGCAACCACTTTCTACATTTTTTCATGCCATCAATTTGTTTAATTTTATTAAGGCTTCTTGACTATGCACTGCCTTAAAGAGAAACTCCAGTACTGGTAAAAAATTAAAAAAAAATAATTTTCACAGAATCAAACGAACCTTACACTGAATGTTCAAGATTACAAATAAATAACATGTGCCAAACAATTTTGGAACAAAATGTATACTGGCTGAGTAATGAGCATAGAAAGACAAGGAAATCAAGGTAGTACCAACCCCGACACCATGTGCGTTGTCCCATATATAGCTTTCTGTGTACAGTGCTTGTTACTTTACCAAGACTCGGTCAAATTTTTTATGATTTTGATGACTCCAGACCCTTGCAGTGCACACCAATACTTACATGCTACATAATCAACTGTTTCTGATCCTTTCCACACATTTTCTTTCACAATGCAATCGCATTACCAGTACTAAAGTTTAGCTTTAACCTCTTAACATACTGCTGTAAATATTACGAGGACTCTTGACTCACAATCGAGAGGTCCAGGGTTCGATCCTTGCTCAGTGCTTATATTCTGAGACAATAATGCGATCGCAAACAGTTTCGAGGAATCAACTCAGTCATCTTTGTAATGCCGTTGCGTATAACCTATATAAATGGAACGAGCATGTAATACATTATTGTAAACTTCGCACAATACAGTAGGCGTATGACATTAGTTTCATCGACATTTTCCCACGTGATTTGGTTTTTCACAAAAGTGTGTTATATTGTGCTGAGGTGTTTGCCACACGTGTCTATCTTATCTATGTCCGCGTGTATTCAATGAGTTGGGCATATTGGAGTAATAATTTTTTTCGGGGCTTATAGAGGAATAGCATTATCAACGAAGTACCGAATTGTGATGTCAAACTTGCCAAATTGTCAAGGTTACTGGTTCCAAACAGTTTTATGCTGAAAAATGGCGTGGCGATTACACCAGCGCCAAACATTGAATTTGCCCTGCTCCAACCCATTTCTTGATTGATTTCACGGTGAATCTGTTCCGCAGGCTCTGTTTTTTAGAGCCAGTTACGTTGACGACGAGCCAATATGGCGAAAGCACTTCAGTACTCTATAGTGATGAAGGTATTCCGGGGAGGGCTGATAATTTGTTAAAATAATTACTGAAGTTGAGTAATATCAGTTCATTGAACCTTTATACCAAGCGTCATCGTCATTTTCATTATCATTTCGTTGCATGCGGTTTAAACTATATATAAAGGCCACTGAAGGATGACATGAAAACTGGTCTTTATAGGCAGTTAATCTCCGTGTACAGGTTCCATTTCTACGAGAAATAATTGTCAAGGGAAACGGAAAATGTGGTCTTTATATAAAGGTGTTCATGTTTCACTGTAATGTAAGTTCACTATCGGAAAGCACTCTGAAGAAACATTGTTCTCACTATCACAAACGTTGTTCACACCAGGGGAGTGTTTCACAAAGACTAAGATCAACTTTAAGTTGGACTTAACTATGGCAGGCAGTTCATGCCACTGTTTGCTCTCACCCTTGGTCTCTTAATCATGATCTGTAAATGATATTTTTCCTTCAAAAATGAACTATCAAAATTTGAAGAAAAAAAAATGAAACCACGATTTGGTCCTCCCTTGAGAGACCAATGCTAGTAAATGGAGAGAGCGAACGATGGCATGAGCAGCCTGCCATAGTTAAATCCAACTTAAAGCCAATCTTAGTCTTTGTAAACCGCCCCCCCCCTGGAAACTCCATTTATTTTGCTTTATCAATCAATGCATGTAGGGTATGTATTCTAATTTTGTTCACAGGTATCCTTTCGAGCAAAATTAATCTGCGCACATGACCCCCGACTCCCACACCAATCCCCCATTTTGCTCCACTAATCCTTTTGTGAGTTTATTTTACCTGACTTTTTAGAAAGCAAGTGTATGCTTGTGACTAGGCATCCAGGGGAAGACGACGTATTCAAGTCCTCTCCGAGGGACACAAACAAACTCCGTGATTTGATCAACCAAAAAGTAGCACGCCATTATTAAAGTACGCACATGCATGCGGTAGTGTAAGCATCTAGTTTTTTCCGGGGTATTTCTTCTTAATATTCACCTGGTAATTGTACGCACATGGATATGAACTCTTGCATTGTATCTAATCTAAAAGTTACCCGACAGTCTGCGGATTTTGATGACGTTGAATGATTTATTTGCACATTTTGTTTTTAAGCATAATTGGTATTCATATCACTACCATGATGAGGTTTATTAGCGCAGGTTTTAACTAGATCGTGAGTATAACAGCTGTCATTGCTTTAGAATTTCACTGACTTTCGTCGTCATACTGCCTGATAATTACGATTGTAGTAAGCATTCACTGAACTTTTTAATAATCAGAATTCTCTTATCTTGCTTTTGTTCATATTTTTTCTTCTTTTTCTCGATGTTCACTTGTTCACGTGTCATCACCTTTTTTTTTGCATATGAAGAGTTTACCCTCACTTGACTTCAAATTCACATATCTGTGCACTACTTTCCTTGGCAGATGAACACTTAAAAAAAAAAATCCTATTTGCTCGTTGAGAGTCGCTGGCATCTAATCTACCTTCGTTACACATGTATATGCACACAGTTAAGGAACTACCTTTAAAAATGAATCATGTTGATGAAATCGTTGAGAGGTCAAATGCAATAGAACATTGACCCCTTTTTTACAGGGAGCCTCCACAAACCACCAAGACTTCTCCATGCGTATGGACAGGATTGCTTTACTATCGCCTTCAGGAAGAGGGACTGGCAACTCTCCGGGGAGAGGAACATGGACGAGGAGGAGGAGAAAGAGGATGACGTGAATAGAGGCGGCGAGGGCGACGAAGATGACCAAGAAGAGAAGTGGTATCAAGATAAGCCTTTGAATGTTGACTTTCGCGCTCGCCAAATACTAAACAACCAGGCTAGGAAGATCCGTATGCTCTCTAACAGCAGTACGATTGCCGGGTTTGTTAGGATGGTTGTCAGACGTTCGGCTGTTCGGATGCTGAAGGTCCTCACGTTCGAAAGAATCTTTGGAATGCTTGATGACTCCAACCGATTCATATGTCTGAATGCTCTGCCTCTGATGACGGCATCTTTGGGTCGTAACCCATCACCGGTGGAATTTGAAAACATGAGAGCAATTATTAAGGTGCTTAGTAGGCTGGTACAGGAAGTCATAAACGACGGGGTAGTAGAAGACGGACAACAGAACCAATGGAATGTTACCAGGGATTGGCCTGGTGATGCAAGGAATCACACCAGCGATGGTTGGATGGAAAAAACAGGTGCCGATCAAGAAACAAAGCAAGGGTATGGAAAATGGACTGGTCCGGGGTATGGATACGGACTTCATTATCGAGATCACGAAGGAAGCCAAGAAGGGTCTGGAGACACCTATAGTACAGGGAGTAGCTCGAGTCTAGGAAGTAGCTCCAGTCCAGGAAGTAGCCCCAGTCCTGGAAGTATCTTTAGTCTAGGAAGTAGCTCCAGTCCAGGAAGTAGCTTCAGTCTAGGAAGTAGCTCCAGTCTAGGAAGTAGCTCCAGTCTAGGAAGTAGCTCCAGTCCAGGAAGTATCTTTAGTCCAGGAAGTAGCTCCAGTCCAGGAAGTATCTTTAGTCCAGGAAGTAGCCCCAGTCCTGGAAGTAGCTTCAGTTTAGGAAGTAGCTCCAGTCCAGGAAGTAGCTCCAGTCTAGGAAGTAGCTCCAGTCTAGGAAGTAGCTCCAGTCCAGGAAGTATCTTTAGTCCAGAAAGTAGCTTCAGTCCAGGAAGTAGCTCTAGTCCAGGAAGTAGCCCCAGTCCTGGAAGTAGCTTCAGTTTAGGAAGTAGCTCCAGTCCAGGAAGTAGCTCCAGTCCGGGAAGTAGCTTCAGTCTAGGAAGTAGCTCCAGTCCAGGAAGTAGCTCCAGTCTAGGAAGTAGCTCCAGTCCAGGGAGTTTCTTTAGTCCAGGAAGTAGATCCAGTCCAGGAAGTAGCTCTAGGCCAGGAAGTAGCCCCAGTCCGGGAAGTAGCTTTAGTCTAGGAAGTAGCTCCAGTCCTGGCAGTAGCTCTAGTCCAGGAAGTAGCTCCAGTGTAGGAAGTAGCTTCATTCTAGAAAGCAGCTATAGTCAAGGAGACGGAGACGGTCCTCGACAAGGGTCTGGAGAAGGTCTTCAACCAGGAGATGATTCATTGGTGCTTAGAAAACCTGGTAGGCTTCTGGGACGATTCCGTAGAGATGCCTTTGTTGGATTATTCTCTGCACCTCGAAGAATTGCCAACAAGAAGATATCGCTCTCCGAGTATGTAGCGATGCTTACGACACTGTGCCAGGATGACGGATCTGGGCCAAAAGAGGAACATCGCTCAGGAAACGATACGGATCTCGACAAGTGGTTGGAGTTATTCAGACAAAACCCACGAGCTCGTAACCACTCACTTGAAAGCAGTGAGTCGCAAATCAACAAATCGGCGGCTTACTACATGCAAGGCGGACGTCCTCAAAACCGCACGTCAGAAAGAGAATATTATGGTGATAAACTGAGTGATAGCGTTCCTACTTCCTCCTCTGTAAATTCAAATAAATGGTTCTGTTGGGCCTCCGATGTCCCTTATCGCAAAGGACTGGACAGGAGGGATATACCTAATGGCTACTGCGGGGACAAGGAGCGACGCTACGGAAAGATCTTTGAAAAGTTCATTGGAATGTCTGAAATGGTCAACAAATCAAGTGTAAAGGACACGAAAAGGGAGAACTTTACTAAGAATATGGGCAATGGAACGGAAATGGGTCCCTTTAACATTGACGAGTTCTTGATAGAGCTTATGATATCGATTTCTAGGAAAACCTCTTACTGTGCCGGTAGAATCAACCACGCTCTTCGCATGCACGTCAGGCCCTCGTTCGGTGTTGTTGATTGGAAAAATCGCAACGGCAAGGATCTATTTGATGGGTCTCTTAATGGAAAAGGAGAAAATGGCTCGTCGATCCCTAAGGAGAAATCGGAACGACCTACATCGGGTGCCAGTGGCTGGCTTGATGAACGAGATGGTTCAACAGGCCATACCGAGAAAGACAGACGAGGAGAAGCTCGTCAAGCTCAAAACGAGACGAGACAAGGCGGGGAAACTGGGACGGGCAAAGCTGATGGCCCTTTCCACTCTGTAGGTTGGCCAGCTCAGAATGAGACAAGACCCACTGAGAAACATGGAGAGGACATTCCTCAAAGACCTTCAAGTCCTGGTGACCGACAGCCTCGAAATCAGACCAAACCAGGCTCGAGTCAGGGAAAAGACACACGTGATGAACCTCAATATCGTTGGAACCACACATCAATAAGCTGGAGAGGGAGCAATGATTCGAGAAAAAACATTGGACAAGCTGAAGCACTGCATACTAACTACCTAAAGCACAGCAAGACCTGTCGAGGGTCGGACTTAATTGAACGATGGTTGAAAGAACACAATTCGGAAAACTCCTATAACTTAAACCTGTACTATTTCAAGGTGCTGATGAAAATTTCAGAAATGATAGACGCGTGGGAACTTTCCAGGAGTCAGTCACAGGACACACTGTACGATGCTTCGTGCCAGCCACAGAAACACAACGGCGACGTCTTAACAGCATGCAATATATGCCTAAACGAGTCCCCAGCAGATGGTTTCAAAGATCTCGTGGATACCATCGATGGCATCGTCAAATCAGCCAGACAGAACCTTACAAACGGCGTCAAGGGCTGGAAACAGATGGAGATGGACCGCGGAAGCAGGAATCGGACTGTGGCAATGAAAATGAACGGTACCACCTTAATAAATGATGACCGGGATGGACAGGGTCCCGAAAGCGGTGAAGACAAAAGCGAAGGAGCAGGAGGGCCAGGAGAGGGGGAGTCTAGAAGCAGTGAAGCAGGAAAGGGAGATCCCGGAAAGGAACCAGGCGGAAAACCAGATGGAAAACCCAGAGATGGTACAGGTATTTACGTTTCGTGACCCTTATTGTTACATATATTTACACGAAATGTTTTTATACAATAATAATGTTAGACATTAAGATAAAGGTAAATTTAGGTCTGGCGATTGCATCTTAAAGGAAAAAAATGTTCGTCAACGATTGAAGAAATCTTGTGCATGTAGCTTACAGATATTGATACACACTGTGAGCTTTTGAAATCATCAAATCAATGACAAAGTGACCCAGTGTTGATACAAACCACACGGACTGTTCATAGCAATCTGCATTTGGGACTAATCGAGAACATGTGGGTTGGAAGCATGATTTATAAACTTTTAGTTGTTATTTTTCATAATTCGAATATGAGGGCATTTGACGAGGAACACTCCTTTTTATGCTAAGTTCACACCGACGCCGATTGCCGCGCTTTAAATCGGCGATCAATGCGGCGGCAAAGCGTAACAAAGCTTAATTAAAGCGTAAAAACCGTAATAGAGCGTGAGAAAGCTTTGAGCAATTCGGGACATTTGGCAAGAGCGCCAAAAATTTAAACTCTGTTAAGCTTTCCTACGCTTTGAGCAAAGCTTTGATAAGCTTTAATACGCTCTCCCCGCTTTACGCAATGCGTGACAGATCGCCTCAAATTTTTAAACAGTTTAAAATTTGTTCGCGCTCTTGCCGAATGAAGGAGAGCGTATTAAAGCTTATCAAAGCTTTGCTCAAAGCGTAGGAAAGCTTAAGAGAGTTTAATTTTTGGGCGCTCTTGCCGAATGTCCCGAATTGCTCAAAGCTTTTTCACGCTCTATTACGGTCGTTACGCTTTAATTAAGCTTTCTTACGCTTTGCTGCCGCTTTGCTCGCCGATTTAATGCGCCATCAATGCGGCGTCGGTGTGAACTTAGCATTAGGATTTATGTTTACTATGATACTTCTTCAAACCAAACAAAAAAAATATTGAACAGGCTCACAAATATTACTTTTCCCTCCAGACCAACCTCCTCTTCATGAACCCATTAATAAAGGAGATGATAAATGTGGAAAAAAAAGAGGATGGACTGGAAGGAAAAGTCCCGGTCTGAAATTTAACATGCCGCTGGCAGTGAATTGGATTCATGAATCTGACGTAATATTAAGGAGAGCTGGGGAGAGAGAGAGAGAGGGGTAGAAATAAAGAGAGAGAGAGAGAGAGAGAGCGGGAGAAAGAGAGAGAGAGAGAGAGAGGGGGGTGGAGACAGTGAAATCGAGGAAGAGTGGGGTTGAATAAAAGTGTAACAAAAGGGGAGACCATTACAACTATGGAAAACAAAGTTATTGTCTCATGCATGTGGAGGAAAAGGATAATATTGACGCGAGGGAAACGGCCATTATTAATGACCTCAAATTGCATCATCCACTATATCTTCAAACAATAGAAACTCAATTACACTTTCGCTCATCATAACTAATGAACTTTGATTTTCGATATCGCTGAAGTTCTTCAACTCTTCATATCAATACTTAATGAATCAATAGTTATTAGGGCTACCCAGCTTCATTTCACCGTTTGATATTACCTATTCATGAGAACAAAACAACAAATAGATTCACCTCTTTTGATTAACAATAATGGATTGAAGGTTGGTGCGTGCTGCAAGATCTTTCTAATCAAAAGGCTGAACATCTGAACCATTTTGTTATTCATATGACCTCTTTTCCCTTTCCCGTTGTCTTCTACGTTTCATTTTAAATATTTTGCATCGTTTAATTGCCTTTTTTGTAAGAAAACATTTAGATTTTAGTTTTGCAGACGTGATGTTGCATCATTTGTTATTCGGAGCGCTTGTGACAAGACTGTCGTGTAGTTTTTGTCTCGTTTGAGTCCGCAACATAGTAGGGAAACAGCTAAAAGTGGTTTGTCTGTAACATTTGCAGCTGAAATTCCTGACATCTGAAAACGATCTTACGCACACTTGCTTCTAGCTGTCCATTGTCGTTGTCTGTCCTCTGATAGAATTTGCCCTAAATTGTTTGTTCTTCAATTAATGATAGATTTGTTTACATCTGCTCGTGCATGAAATTTGCGAAATAAAGAGAAGACGTTTCAGGTGAAAAGGGATCCCTCCAGGGGCCAGGGATCACTTTTCGTAAGGACTGTGCTGTTCATCCTCGGTTGGAACCTCTCTTGAAGAAGCATCATTTCATATTATTCTACATTTTAAAGGTGTTATCTCACCGAAGTGTACGTTATAAAAAAGAACTTGGGAGAAATATACCAAAGACATTTCCACCTGGATTGGATCCGATTCTTTCTCTAAAGAACGCTATAGGGTTCTGCTGTCCGTTGTCAGTCGAAAACCTTCTCCTTGGAACAGCATTAATATATCACATTTTATATAAAATATATCACATCCTCGTACATGATATTGAAGAATTCATGGAAAGCAAACCAAGAAGACCTTTTATTTGAGAGCACATGATCTACGGAACGTTCGACACGGGCGGTACATGCTGTCCCATGATTAAATGAGAGTCTTCTGCGGGAGAAGATTTTTTTATTGTGCCGGATGTCCAGATATTTTAGCATGCGCTTGTACATGGTATTGGTAACTTAAAGAGGGGTACAACAAGATATCTTAATTGGTTGTCATCCATTTTCTGGCACTAAGGAACATCTGCCGTAGAAGCTGAAGAATGGCGCAAATATTGGAGAGAGAAATGCTTCTACTACTCGTTGGTTTGGCCATTTTTGCCAATGAGCTTCACGCCATAGGGGGACTGGCACTTTCTACAACGGTGCATCCCGGTGGTATTGGACAGCAGTCCAATCCTGGACAAAACTCATCATATGGAACGTCGATCAGCGATCTGGAGACAAGTGATTTTGGAAATGACCAAGTTGATGGCCAAACAGGTGATAAACCTACTAATCAAACCGCTGAACAGGCGCATGAACAAGTTAATAATCGAACCTATGACCAACCAAATACCCAAACAAATGACCAAGTAGATGACGAAGCGAATGACCAAGGTAATAATCGAACCGAAGAACAAACAAATGACCAAATGGGTGATAGACCAAGTAACCAAACCACCGACCAGGCACATGACCAATTAATTAATCGAACCGATGCCCCAACAAATACCCAAACAAATAACCAAGTAGATGACCAAGGTAAGAATCAAACCGATGACCAAATAAATGACCATTCAAATCCTTCAGATGAGGCCAATGGCAACAGAACCAGCAGCAACCCTGAAGAATCCCACCAGGCTAGTAATGGACAAAAAATGACTACGAGAGCACCAAGTGATGCAAAGGATCCCTCCGATCGAGAAAGTGCTTCCGAGGTTGTAGGGGTAACAGGGTCCACCACTGATGCACCAGATGATGCAATGGAGCTATCCGACCGAGAGAGTACTTCTGGGGGAACAAGGGGATCAGGGTCCGCCACTGAAGCACCAACGGATGCAAAGGATCTATCCGACTTAGAGAGTACTTCTGAAGGAACAAGAGGACCAGGGTCCGCCACTGATGCACCAAGGGATGCAAAGGATCCAACCGACCAAGAGAGTACTTCCGAGGGCACAGGGGGAACAGGGTCTGTCACTGATGCACCATGTGATGCAAAGGATCCAATCGACCGAGAGAGTACTTCCGAGAGAACAGGGTCTGCCACTGATGGACAAAGGGATGCAAAGGAACCAGACGACCGAGAGAGTACTTCCGAGGGAGCAGGAGTAACAGGGTCCGTCACTGATGCACCAAGTGATGCAAAGGATCCAATCGACCGAGAGAGTACTTCCGAGGGAGCAGGAGTAACAGGGTCCGTCACTGATGCACCAAGTGATGCAAAGGATCCAATCGACCGAGAGAGTACTTCCGAGGGAGCAGGAGTAACAGGGTCCGTCACTGATGAACCAAGAGATGCACAGGATCCATCCAACCGAGAGAGTACTTCCGAGAGAACAGGGTCTGCCACTGATGGACCAAGGGGTACAAAGGAACCAGACGACCGAGAGAGTACCTCCTAAGGAGCAAGAGGACCAGGGTCCGCCACTGATGCACCAAGTGATGCAAAGGATCCAATCGACCGAGAGAGTACTTCCGAGAGAACAGGGTCTGCCACTGATGGACCAAGGGGTACAAAGGACCCACACGACCGAGAGAGTTCTTCCGAAGGAGCAGGAGTAACAGGGTCCGCCACTGATGGACCAAGAGAGGAGGAGGAGAATGAGCGGGTTAACACAACGCCAATGAGCGACATGGATGGGAAACCTGAAGCTCACCCATCTGCAGGCAAAGAGACTTCGTTTGGCGTTAGAACAACACCTCAATCAAGCATAAATGAAAAACGCTCTACCAGCAAGCCTCATGTAGAGGATGCTCAAACAAACGGTACCGAAACTAAAGAAGACACCGGAAATACCCGAGAGGATGGTGTAAAACCAACTCAACGAGTTGGTGAGGAAGATTCTGCACCTCGTAAGTGATATCCTATTGCTTTAACTTGATAACTGATTTTATTTTATTTCTTTTAGTTTAAATGGACCTGTTTTAGACTTCTTTTTTAATAAGTTATTTCCAAAATGTATATATTTGCTTTATTTTGGGGGATAAATGGTTCCTAATATTTGGTATTTAAAGCATTATTTATCTATTTTGTGTTATCATGGGCTGAAGGTTTTTGTTATTACCAATTTAATTGTTTTTATTTATATGTATAGTCTACTCTTGTACCTACCATTGGCCATAAGTAATAGGTTGTTTATGCATTCAAGTGCCGCGTGAGAAGCATAAATAGGCAATGACTGAAATGCCTATAAGTCCAATAACAAAAAATGGATAAAAGTAGCTTTTTACATCAACTTTTACATTTGTTGATGTAATTTCCAACGCAGGCATATATTTATCCTTTAATATGAAGCACCGTCCCCGATGCTTAGTTAAACTCGTTTGCCAATAATAAATTGAAGAAGAAAAAAAAAATACAGCCGTGGATATCGAGTGTGCATTCTCGTCTGGTATTCTATCAGATGAATCGCCATATTGTTATTGAAATCCTGATCAATCAGCAAACGGTTGCGCTGCAGTCATGCGAGTGACTTCTTCATTCACTTAAGTTTATTCATTTTCATAAAAAGAACATTACAAAAACACATATATTTGCAAAAAAGACTGTAAATAACATGCAAAATCTTTCACTTAAATATACATAAGTACATTAAAATAATAAACAATAATGGAAAAAAGAAAGTTATACAACTGCAGATAAATGAGTTTGTCGAGATATAGCTCTTGCCCTCCTAACTTCTGATAGCAAATACTTAATCAACTACTACTACTACTACTACTACTACTACTACTATTACTTCTACTACTACTACAACCACTACTTCTGCTGGTACTACTACTACTACTACTACTTCTCATCCTACTACTACTACTACTGCTACTACTACTACTACTACTACTACTGCTACTACTACTATAACCACTACTACTACTACTGCTGCTGTTAGATTACTACTACCGTACTGATAACTACTACTACTACTCCTACAGCTACTACTACTACTACTACCGGTACTACTAATACTGCTACTACTTCTACGACTATTTTTGCTACTACTTTTAATACTTCTCCTACTACTACTACTACTACTACTACTACTACTGATCATAATAATAATAATAGCAATGGCAATAATGGTTATTTTTAAAGTGCACATATCCACCACGCAACGTGCCAACTAATATCCCGGGTCTGCTGGGCTACCGATTTCTATTATTCAATGAATTTCTTCCTAGCGATATCCATTTGACACCTATAGGTGGAGAGTAGCAAATGTAGATTAATGCCTTTCCAACGAACACTATAGTGCGGCAGGGGAATTCGAACCACTGAGCATGGGATCCACAGTCTGACGACTTTCCACTAGACCACGGCACCGTCATACCTGTCTATACGACAATACATTCCTAAATGAAGCTATTTCCAAAAAAATAATTATGTTTATTTTATAGCGTTTCTGGTAGTTTGTTAATTGATTCAACTAGTTATTGTACTCCATTCCATGATTAAATGATGCTTCGTGCCGTATCCTTGCCGAGTTCAAATAACAAAACTCTTTATTTATTAAAATGAACAATACTTTCTTGTCAACATGGTTTTACAAAAGTATTTTATATCATGAGGAGGACCCTTCGTTCGATTATTGTAGGAATTAGGAGAATTGCAGTAATTTGTACAACACACCAAGCTTTAACATTCGACGCCACACAAATCAATGGACTTTAGTTAGAGCAACCTAAATTTATTCCACCTGTATGCATGCAGGCTATTATTAGGGGAAAAAAAAACATCTAAAAAATGAAACTATCCGATCCCGATCATTCCATCATCTTCTCTTTAGAGAATTACTTTATCATGCTTTAACAAGCGTTCTGAAAGTAAATACATTTGAGAGCAAAGAGAATGGATCCATTTTCCATCATGTGTTGATGTTCTGTACATTCTGACATGGAGTCAGAATGATCGTGCATTAAAGGCACTGCAATTTCCTTTCGCGATTGCACTATATTACATGAATGAACTAGGAATGTTGCAGTACAGCTGGGGAAAGGATCGCTTGAAAATAAGAGTGTATGTGGAAAAGAGCCTGTTTGACTTTTCACGCTATAACTTTTCTCATCGTGGCCGAGTCAACATTGCGGAAACCAATAATACCATGGAAACGTGTAAACAATAGACGGGCAAATCGATGCTTGTTTGTAGTCGGACTCGACTGATCGAGAATGGAAAATTAACCCCTTTTTATTAATATCAAAGTTGCTCTCATGTATGCACAATTAGACTGAAATGCTGCCATGAAAAGCCGCAAAACATCGGCAATGTGCTGAAAGAGTTGATGTGATACTGATATCGTTTCTTTTCTTGTCTTTCTTCCTTTTAAAAATAAAAGATTGATCTGGAATTGGTTTGAGTGAAAGATAAAATACAATATTTATTGAAGGAATTTATTTTGATACATGGGGAGATGAGAAATAAATTAACATGTAGAAATTCAGCGTGAGAGAAAGAGAGGGTAAATTAGATGGTGGGAGAGGTCATGGATAGATAGAGACAGACGTAGTAGAGAAGTTGGTGGGGGTATATTCTAACTAAAATGATATTATTCGTAGCGTTACTGTCTAATCAATTAACTCTACATTGTAAACGACTTATTATCTCAATTCCTCGTTTAATTCATTATAAATTACTTACATACGATCATGCCACAAAGATTCATCGTGTTCAAAATACGTATTTTTAAATAGTTGCTTGTATTGCTGAAACGATAATAGTATTCGATTCTTCTACCACACAGCAATCGCAAGTACATTTTCAAGAATTATACCAACAATACATGATTGAGTAAGTAGCTAGTGGAATCGACGAAATGAGCTGTGTGTCGTTATAATATATATCAGCTTTATTATCCTAAAGCTCCATTGAAAACGAGATGAACTAGCGTTCAATTAATTATCTAGTCAATATCGAGTTCCACCAATACCACTGGAAATAAAAAAAATAAAAAAAAGAGAGAGAAAAAAGAAGACTCTGAATAGGAAACGAGGGGAGAGGTTATTGAATATTGATGGGCCCCACTGCTCATTTATTCGTAATGACAGTAAACCATTGTTAGACCGTTTCGGGTTCGTGCAACACGCCTCAATACAACTATAACGATGGTTGATGGATACCTCTTATTCTCTCTCTCTCTCTCTCTCTCTCTTTCCGTCTTCCTGCTTTTTTTTTCACTCTCTCTTTCTTGATTTTATATTTTTGTCTCTCTCTCTCTGTTGTTATTTTTTCCTTCAGTTTCTTCCCATCCTTCTTAATACACTTGTTTGTTTCTCACCCTTGCATTAAGGTTATTGCAAATTAATCCTATTAATGGTTGATGGATATCTTTTTTTTTCTTTCCCTCTCTCTCTCTCAATTTCTCTTTCTCTCTCTTTTTCTTTATTTCCGTTTGTCTCTCTCACTTGTTGTTCCTTCTCTCTCTATTTGTGTCACTCTATTTTTCTTTTTGTCTCTTTCTCTTTTGTCGTTGTAATTTTCCTTTTCTCTTTCCGTTTTTCTCGTTATTGATCTTTTTTATTTTATTTTTCTGAAAAAAAGTAATGTGCAGAATATCCATTCCAATTAACTGCATAAAGCTACTATTTTGGGGGTCATATATTGTTCAAACTTAGAGGACAAATTTTCATCATTATTTTCATCAATTATTGATTGTTTAATTATCTGCCTTTTCAACGTAGTATACCGCCTCCCACGTCTTGCCCTGGTCGAAACCCAAATCACACTCTCGGACAAGGACAAATGCACACCAGTCACACTAACGTACAACATTACTCAGCCGGGAGAGGGCGACAAACCAGTCCGACCTTCTACTGACGGAGATGACCAAGCTGGAAGTGGAACTGAAGGTGGTGGTGAAACCGGGGAGGTGATCAGCTATGAGGATTTCAGTACTCTTCGGGAGGAGCAGTTTTCACTACCAGCTGTCCCATTTCTGATAGGAAATCAAGGTATTCTTATCTGCTTCATCAGTAATGTGATAATCATAATAAAAATATATTTCTTAGCCATTAAAGACATTATGTCCCTTTTGCAACCAACATCAAATTATGTAGAACTTAGTAGGAATTTTGAATATGTAATGTATGTCCTATCTGTGCAATTTAAACATTATCAATTCCTTGTATTCAAATTATGCAAGGAATCCGTTTACCTTCTAGACTTCACTGTCAGACACTATTGATTGACAGGCTGACATCTTTTTTTTTTCTTCTTTTGTAATAACATACATACAATGAGCTGAAAGAGGTACATGAGCATTTGGCTACATCAATAACCCACTACTTGTAATGGCCAACATTAAATTGATTGAATCTTTGTGCAGCACATGGTTTAAAATAACAAAATACTACATAGGTGATTGCAATCACTTAAGTCGATTCGACATCCAATGGTCGTTATGTTCCCACTAAAAGCCACTTTCAAGCCCATTCGTTTTGAGGGAAGTTCTAAATTAGTATTGTCTTTCAAATGCCGTTGGAAATTAACCTTGTCTTTTCGAGGGCCTGCAAACGTGACATAGTAGGCCTACCTTAAAAGGAAGCTAACCGTCTAAGAAACTGAAACTTACGGCACGATTGCAACTAATTTCGAAATAAAAATCAACCTGAGGCATTGCCAATAGCTTGTACACGTAACCTATTGAAATGAGGAATTACGTGATTGGAGCATAATTTATGTAGGAAATGCACAATGGTGTTTAAATTGCCCTGCAGTTAGTGATTTTTTTTCTTCTTCTCGAAAATACTTCTAATTTTGTTCAAGTGAAATTGTGCAAATGGATGAATAAAACTGAACATCACTTTTCGTTTTTGCTATCGTTGTATCACACCAGACGCTCACCGGTCAATTTTCCAGACCAGGGGGATTGCCTTTGATGAAGCGAGCTTCGTGTCCGATACCCAACTCACGGTTACAGGAACATTCTGTGAGATCGATTCGCGCGTCCTGGAGCTATGCCTCACGCTTGACGGACGCACTCGCATCCGCACGGACGACGCACCAGAGGGGAAGTGTCACAATTTCACGGTGTACGCTGCGGCACCCGCTGTTTCAGCTGCTCGCTTGAGCGATAGAGGTAAGTTACCTATGCCCTTTAAAGTTGCTCAAGCTTGGGTATATAGAGGGCAGCACACTGAGCAAACGGGTATTACGCTCCGGTTCGTACTACTGTCCCTACTATGCGTACCCCCGTACAGGAGCGTACAACGTGTTTGCTCAGTGTTCGCCAAGTTGCCTACTTCACGAACGACTATACACCTACGCATGAATATCTATAACGTTTCCATTTCTAAAGTCATTCATTTGCCTCATCTGTCGATGTGCATACAGCAATACCAATTGGCAGAAGGGTTGCTTTTGGAAACGCAAAACGCAAATTTGAGTAACTATTCTGGCGATCCTTTTGAAACCTGTATGGATTTATAATACTATACTTGGCGCGTTTGTGAAATAATAAAATCATACCATGTAAAACGATTTTTAATAATTCAATATCTCAAATAAATTTCGTTACTGAAAAATTAGATGAAAACACTAAACTTCGACTTCAATTAAGACAGATATTTCTTTATTTATTAGTTTGTTTCTTTCCATTTTTATTCCATCGCATGCTGAAAGCAAACTAAACCTTTTATTTATTTATTTAGGCTACTTTTATCAAGTATAATGATTACTAAAAATGTCAAAATCCACCTTTTTCTTATTTTCATTCACCCCCCCCCCCTTCCCCCTTTTCAGCGGATGCCATCATCGTCTTCTTTAACAAGGAGGTGGACGTTACGAACCTTCGAAAATGTTCGGCAATCTTCGACGAGACTTCAGTGGCGAAGTTCGGCAAAGACGCACAATGCCAGTGGCGCAAAGGCAGGGAATTGCTTGTGCGGTTGGGCAAGGGAACCACAATTGATGCACTGTCAGGTAGAGACCATTGAATTGTTATCCACATAAGCGTCTTTACACCCAGGTGTTAAATGATTACCTGGCATGTTGTATACCTTCTTCTTCTTCTTCTTCCCCTTCTTCTTCTTTTTGTCCTTCATCATCTTCTACTCCTTCTTCTTCTTCTTCTTCTTCTTCTTCTTCTTCTTCATCTTCTTCTTCATCGTCTTCGTCTTCTCCCTCATCTTCTTCTTCTCCTTCATCATCTTCTTCTTCTCCTTCATCATCATCATCATCATCTTCTTCTTCTCCTTCTTTCTTCTCCTTCTTCTTCTTTTTCATCGTCTTCTTCTTCTTCCTCTTCTTCTTCTTCTTCCTTTGTAGAGGTATCGTGGTTTAGTTGATTCGTCACTGGACTGTGTATCACATGATGCACGGTTCTGCGGCATGATTATCCTTTAGGGTTATCACAGAGTGTGCCATCGGTGCATGAAAGCATATTATTTTATACATAACTTTCACAAAATGTATTCATCATGAAGTTAATCCATCACTTTGGCAGTGATATTTTTTTAGATGCTCAAACTTGGACCTTCGGCGATCTATGGCTATTATGGGTCATTGTTGACATCCGCTAACCACGAACTTGCCTTTTCATCCTGATAGGTTTTTACATTATCATACAATGGCCTTTATTTTACCGAGCGCAGACAGTATTTACGAACTGGCTCATCCCTTTTTCGGTTGGGTCACAAACGAGTTTTATTTCATTTTCTTCTTCTTCTTCTCCTCCTTCTTCTTCTGTTTGTAATACAGAGGGCGAAATCGCACTCCGATCAGATCACATCCGGGCCTACAGGCAGCGCTTTTCTTATACCGCGTCTGGCACGGTCACAGTGCTTCTTCCGAACAAACCCGTCACCCCTACGGCTGTCATTTACGGGGAGCCGAAAGTTCCCGAATGCGGAGACATCAGGCTCTCGGGCCGGCGGTCAATGGGCGGCGGATCACGTGGTCTTAACTTAACATGGTCCATTCAGAGTCCGACAGAGGATGTGGATGAGGGGATCACAGATATACTGGAGATAACAAACGGTAAACAGGATGAACACCATAAGACAATTATTGCATTATCGTTAATATTAGTATTTGCATTATTATTATTATTATTATTATTATTATTATTATTATTATTATATCATTACTTGTAGTAGTATAACCATTGTTACAGTAGTATTTATTTATTTGTTTATGTTTATTACATTTAGACGACACTGCCTCTTTAATTCAATTACTGTCCTATAAACCTCTGGGGCCCGTCATACAAAGAGTTACGACTGATTAAAACCGATCGTAAGTCCTCCTAATCTTAACCTATTGCTTACGGGGACCTGGGGGTTCCTGTGTAAAGCCTATGGGAATAAGATAATTCAGAAGTCAACTGGTTAAGTTTGCAGTCTTCTATTTGTATAAAGTTGCGATTGATATCAAATCTTAATAAGACGGTGCTCGGGGCAAATCAAAGATAAGAAAAACAGACCTTCGCCGAAAAAATAACACAAGTCTTTTGCAAAGTTTAGCTACGACAGAATTGAATTTCAATAGTTAACGTATACCACAAGTTAAAAGACTGGGCCCTTGTTTAGTTTTTAATCTGAGGTTAATATGTTGTCTTTTTGCAATAAGGATATTGGAAATAACCTTCTTATATTCTGCAAAGGTGCAAGTGCATTTAATGTCCATATTTCTGTCTGTTTCGACGTTTTTTCCTCGCTCACAACATTCGGAAAATTTTTTGGGAAAAACGAATTCAGTCATATACTCGGAAAACAGTTAATCGCACACAGTGAATATAGTGCCCTCAATGTCCATTGCCTGGAAGTATGTACACAAAATCTTCAAACGTCAGCATTCTGTTGACATATTGTTGATATATATCAACAATAATAGTGTGGGGATATAATTACATGTTTGCCATCACGGGACTAATCCTTCGTGGAGTTTGAAGACTACTGAATCACAGCATAACATCTGCATATTCACTAGGTTACTTCGAATATTTTTCACATGCCTTTCATAGACACTGCATCGCAATAAAAGATGAGGGCGTTATTATACATTGGGCGTTATTCGCTCTTATGCAAATATGTACTCGATTTAGAAAAGCTGTGTCTGATAAGCAAATGTATGACAGAGTTTACATTCTATTTAAACATGGCTTCCGTTTGTAATCACCGTATAGATGCCAATAAAGCGGAGTTAGTCGTCAGCGCCAGTCTCCTGCCTGATGATACTCCGTACGTAATACGATTAACCGTTAGGAATGTACTGGGACTGGAGAATTCGACTACTTTCACCGTACGGAAAGCGAATGAACAGGAGCCTAAGTTTAAGATCAGAACCATTGGAATTCCCGCAGACAAAGTGGTCAACGTAAACAAACCGTGAGTATCTATCTATGATTCGCTAAGACCAACAAATAAACATAATTTAATAAATACATAGGGAGGACGGTGACAACAATGAGGATGAAGATGGTGATGATAATAAAAAAAATAATAATAGTAATGATAATAATAATGCAACTAACTACTACTACAACGAATACAAATAATGATTATAAAAATAATGAAAAATACATTCCAAGTTCCAATTTTTGTTGAATGAGATTTTTAATATTGTTGTATAAACTATCATCATTATTTTAAATATCAGTATTATTTCTTATTATTATTTTTTTTTTATTATCATTATTATCATTATCAACATAATTTCTATCATTTTGAATTTATCACTATGACCATTATTGCCACTGTTGGTGTTCATATTATTATTAATCATTATTATCATGCTTGTATCCATGACAGTGTTTCACTTATCGGTGATTTATCCTTTAACGGCCGTGGACCCGGTTGTGGAAAGCTAAATGCCTCTGAAGTGAACTTTCAGTGGTCAGTATCCGGTGCTCAGTTCGAAGAGGGCGTCCTAAAAATGAACAAACGAGGACTCCGGTTTCCACCAAAATCTCTACCCGGTACGTAATCAACTTACGCTGATCCAAATCTCATTCAATGTTTGTTGGATGAAAACGAAAAGAATCGTGTTTAATATAGACTCACTGCTTCTTAGCATTATTATCATGATTTGTGTTTGTGTGTGTTGCTGTTGTTCACCAGGTAGACACTTTGATCACTGGTACCTTGACCGTGAAATATGGATAAGATAACCATACGACCTAGTCCAAGACGGCAACATTTATTGTGGCCTACACATTTCTTTCTTCACATTGCAGCGCCTTTTAATTTTACGAGAATATATTCATGTTTTACTAGACAACTAGGACACACATATATCGCTACGACCTTGACTGTGATCTATGAAGCGGATGACCCCTCGACCTCGTCCAAGACGGCAACATTTATTACGGCATTCAATTCTTCGTTTCATATTGCAGCGCCCTCAAATGTCCCGAGAATACATTTATGTTTTACCTGACACACTGGAAATACATAGATCATTGCCACCGTGACTGTGACCCATGACACTGATAACTCGTGACCTCGCCCAAAAGGGCAACATTTATTACGATCTACTTAACTCTTTTTCAGAATCAAATTTTACCAGATATAATTAATGTTCTGCTTCACATCCTGGGAACACAAATATCGCTACGACCTTGACCGCCTATGGAGCTGATAATCCCACGATCTCACCCAAGATGGCGATATCTATTACCACCTACAAAACTCTTTTTCAGAATTAAATTTCACCAGATTGAATGTATGTTCTACTTGACAAACATGCAGCGCGGAGATCACTGCGACCCTGACGTTGACGGCGGCTGATAACCCAACTCTCCCGAAAGGGCACCGACCTGCAACACTCTTTTTCAGAATTAAATTTCACCCGATTGATTTTGTGTTCTACTTGACATCCAGGAAACACGGAGATCACTGCGACCTTGACGTTGACCTATATGGCTGTTACACAGATGACCTTGACCCGAACTGTGACCTTTACCACGGCCTATGAACCCCTCGTAGCACGTATCAAGGGTGGTGAACGCATGACCACTGGAGAGGCTTCCGATCCCTTCAAACTAGACTGCTCGCTGTCCAGAGATCCTAACTTTAATGGCGATGGACCAGATGATGGACTTGGGTTTCGGTGGGGCTGTTGGCAGGTAGGTCATGTGATCGTGTGTAGCCAATGATATGCTTTCTTAGTCGATGACTAGCATGAGTAGGGTCTCGCCTTGAAGAGACGCTGCTGATCATGAACTTAAATTCTATTATAGATTCAACCGGTACTCCGTTCCACATTGCGATGTTTAAAATGATCACCATGAGTATCGCATAATGCTGGATACGAGCAGCCAATATAGCATCCAATTATTATTATTAAAGATAAACTTGAGTTATGGTAATGCGATTGCATTGTAAAAGAAAAGGTATGGAATGGATCAGAAAAGTTGATCATAAAGCATGGAAGTAATGGTATGTAATGCAAGGTTCTGGAGTCATCAAAATCATCATAAATTTGGCAGAGTATTGGTCAAGTAACAATCACTTACACAGAAAGATGTATAAGGGACAACACACATGGTGTCGGATTTGGTACTACCCTGATTTCCTCATCTTTTTATGCTCATTACTCAGCCAGTATACATTTTCTTCCAAAATTTTTTGGCACATGACATTTATTTGTAATCTTGAACATTCAATGTAAGTTTCGTTAGATTCTGTGAGAATTCATTTTCTTTTTTTATTATTACTCAAGTTTATTTTTAATTCATGATGAAAGTAGCAGTTGGTTTTGTATAGTATATAAAGTAATATGATTTCAATTATATAACTTATTGTTACTTTCTTGATTCTTTTAGGAGACTGATAAAACCGAATGCAGCACTACATACCCATCACCGAAAGCTGTTTTGACTGTTGACCCTTCCGAGTTGACAGCTGGGAAGGCCTATTCTTTCTCTTGTTACGTCACAAAGGCCGGCTTTGACGATGAAGTACATAGCAGTGTGACGGTTGATGTTACGGAAAACGATCCGCCT
>BEXV01000516.1:204522-214826 GCA_003118195.1 Hemicentrotus pulcherrimus | reverse complement strand
GTTGACATATGGGCCTGTGGTAAGTAGATTCAGTGCTCTCCAGATTTGGTGTTAAGTATTATCTGGTGCCCAATGAAAGGATTCAGTGTTATTAGGAAAGACCCCTATGGCAAACCAGTTGACATATGGGCCTGTGGTAAGTAGATTCAGTGCTCTCCAGATTTGGTGTTAAGTATTATCTGGTGCCCAATGAAAGGATTCAGTGTTATTAGGAAAGACCCCTATGGCAAACCAGTTGACATATGAGCCTGTGGTAAGTAAATTCAGTGCTCTCCATATTTGGTGTTAAAGTGAGTCACTCGTCAGTTTCCATGTGCAGAAGGCCATAATTCGCTGACACCAGACTTGGTGGATAAAAATCATTAACGTGTGTATAGGTATTAGGTCTGCACACATCGAACCCGTAGGCCAATCAAGAAATACCCCCTTGTCTCTCGGAGATCTCGGGGTGTGGGAAAAGTGAGATAATGACTTTACCATGTGGGGGAATGGGTGGAAAACGCAGTATGTTACATAAGGCCTGCTGGTCATAAAACTGAAGGCTAATTCTGGTGATTGACAGCACCTTTTATTGGGTTAACACCCGAACGGTGTTGAATTCCCCATGAGAGCTAACTACTAAGTGTCTTTGGGTATGTTTATGCTCAACTTTTTCTGGCCAGAATCAGGCATCGTATACGTGTTTAAATCAAAACACAGTTGCGTCCTTTCTCACTATTGTAGAATCACTGAAAAATGGCGATCACAATCGCCCATCGTAAACTCACAAAAAGGTGCGTTTACGATTTGTAAACACGTTTAAATGGGGTCAACGGACTGACCTCTAGTGGGTCTATGTAGCATGCGCACTGAAGGTTTGCGAGGCCACCCAAGGAGAATTGCCTGGAGGAGCCACAGAAGTGAGCATAAACAGTACACCGTGGAACTGCGATTACAATGAACGTTACAACTTGCTCATTCTGCAATTGAAATTGAGCTTAAACGCACCCTTTAAAGATACTATGTCCCTTTTGCAGCCAACATCAAATTTTGTCGAACTTTGCAGGAATTATAAATATATCATCTATGCCCTATCTAGGAAATTTAAACGTTATCAGTGTCCTGATATTCAAATTATGCAAGGAAACCAAATTACGTGCTAGACTTCACTGTTCTACACTATTGAGTGACTGACTGGCCTTTTTTCATGTTTGGTAATAACATACAAAAAAATGATCTGTAAAGGGTATATCAGCATTTGTCTACATCAATAACCCACTTCTTGTGATGGCCAAAATTAAACTGATTGAATCTTTGCGCAGCATAAAACGTGTGAGCATTCGGTATAATGATCTGAAAAATCTGACTATGACTTACTGGCTCTATAGCTCCGAAGTTGATTCAACTACCTAATAGTCATTATTTTCCCACTTAAAGACATTTCCAAGCCCTTTTTTTAAAGGGAAGTTCTAAATTAGTAATATCTTTTGAATGCCGTTGGAATTTAACCTTTATATTTTTGGGGGCCTGCAAATGGGACACCTTTAAAGCAGTCACACAAGGAATCAAAAGTGTTTCTAATTGATGCAAAATTCATATCATTGCGAAGGGGAAGCCTCACTGATCAAATATAACAACTTCCCTCTTCAAAATATGTATGGGGCCCACATTAATCGTCTCTCAAAGATGTTAATCTTGAGATCCAGATTTTCTGCCTTCAGCGGTTCTCGATCTGTAGAGCGTCAAGATTCGTGATGTCACATGCGAGAAACAGCTAGCCACAAAATTGCATTTTACGCCTTTCAATGATATCTATATGATAAAAAAAAATGTTTCCAGCCATATTTAAATTGTCCATGATTATAAGTTGTCATGAATTTTCTTTGGATGCCTACTTTAAGTATTATCTGGTGTAACTATATTTTGACAATTTGTTAAGAAAAGAATGGGATAAACCAAAAAGGTGTTTGTTGGTCGTGAGCACTGTCTAGAAGCCGTGGGTATAAAACCATGTCATTGACAACTCTGTAGCTTAGAATGAAAGAATATGAATCAGGGGAGTGTTCCACAAAGACTTAAGATCGACTTTAAGATGGACTTAACTATGGCAGGCCGTTTTTGCCACTGTTTACTTTCACTCACCTTTATGATCTTTAGATAATATCTTTTCCTTCAATCGTGAATTATCAAAAAATGTGAATTCTGTAGATTTGTGACCATAATTTGTACGTCCCTTGAGAGACCAATGCCTGTAAATGGTGAGAGCAAACAGTGGTATGAACGGCCTGCCACAGTTAAGTCCAACTTAAAGTTGATCTTCGTCTTTGTGAAACACCCCCCCCCCTGATAGTCCTCTGTTATATTTTCTGCTGAGAGCAAGAAGGGCAGGAATTCAAAGATTTAACTCCCTTCTTGCTCTTGTGGTATGTTTCATGATACATGTAGAAGTGAAAATTCATCCCCTCAATACATATAATAGTTACAATTGTTCAAAATCTATTATAGTTACAAAAACATGTCTGTGTTATTGTATCATCAAAACTTAGTAAATGAGGGGCCTCTCTTAGTAAACAGCCCTCTGGGTTTCAGCATGTGATAAATCGATCAGGAGGAGTTGCCATAACCCTTTTTTGTAATATTTCTCTTCCTGTTGCTTTGTTCTCATGCAGGTGTTATATTATATATACTTCTGGTTGGCTATCCACCATTCTGGGACGAGGATCAGCATAGACTCTACTCACAGATCAAAGCTGGAGCGTATGATGTAAGGAAATGTTGACTACCCCCCCCCTCCCCTTTCCCCCTCCCTTTTAACCATACTCATTTTCCCCAATAGACTAAAGTGTTAATAAAAACCGTTAAGAAAACGAAAATGAAATTTCAATTTCCAGTCATAAGTATCGTGATAATCAGACAGGCGATCAGCTTGTAAAAGTTATGGGTTTCCTGACTGACCTAAAGGTTTATAACTATCAAGGCAGCATGAGCTAAATCCAGGTTTTTTTTTCCAGAATCTGAGGCAATGTTACCTAGTCAATTTAAAGCCTTGAGAAGAGCCTATATCTGACAAGTCTTGGGATAATTTGACACTTTACCATAATGCTTAAGGCCTTGTGCAGAGCCGAGATCTGACAGTTTCTGGCTGTGTCGAATGAGGAAAGTACAGAGCATATTGTAGTTACGTAGTGAAGACATGGTTACACACAATGGCTGACAATGGTTTGGGCCTGCAAATGAGCTTCCTTCCTCTTCCCCCTCCCTCTCCCCCTCTCTCTCCCCTTCCCTCATTCCCCTCCCTCTTCCCCCCTCTTCCACCTCCCTTTTCCCCCTCCCTCTTCCACCTCCCTCTTCCCCCTCCCTCCCCCCTTCCCTCTTCCTTTCAGTCACTGTGAGAGGGTCATTGTGCTTGTGGTTCCTGGAAACATTGATCTTTTAATGGAACACCGATGCTATGATGCATTGTGGAGGAGATGTAAAACAAAAGAAGAAGAAGGGATAAAAATGGAGAGAGAGAGAGAGAGAGAGAGAGAGAGAGAGAGAGAGGGAGAGAGAGAGAGAGAGAGAGAGAGAGAGAGGGGAAGGCAATGACGCTCCAGAGAGAGATATGAAGAGTAGTATAAGTGAAAAAGAGAAATGTAAAAGCAGAATAAGCAAAGAAGGCCCATGCACAATGGAACAAATGCAGACAGTCCGTGAACAATGAAAGTAGATTTAAAAGATGATTCAATGAAAGGAAGGAGGCCGAATAGAAGGATAAAAATGATTAATAAACTGAAGAAGTGCATATGACTCGAGAGGGAATGTGATGTTCAGATCATTTTAGTAAAACAATTGGGGAAAAATACAATAAGATTGGGGTGTGCCATTGCCTGAGAAGATAAGAAAAGACTGACAAAGAACATGAAACCAGAGCATGCTCTTGTTTATGGTTTGAAGATCACCCTGTTTGGGGCAGTCAGAGCCCATTACAGGAGTAAGAGTTTGGCCTACTTCCTCACAACCGGTTGTAAGATAGCACAGGTTCTTTTGTTGTTTGATTACCTGACCAAGCTTTATGGGCTACATTACTAACAATTTGTAAATTGCATGCAGGAGTCTGTTTCATTGTTTGTCTTAATGTTTGTCTCATTGTTTAGGCACATCCCTCAAAAGTGTAATACAGTCAAACCTGTCTAAAGCGACTGCCCAAGCGATACACAAAAAGTGGTCTTTGTAGACAGGTTCCTTAAGTACATGTTTCAATGAGAAACCATTTTCAAGGGAAACAAACATGTGCTTGTTGTAAATAGGTGGTCACTAAAGCAGGTTTGACTGTACCATTTTTCAATGCTTTTGTATTTTCATTTTGCCAGTACCCTTCACCAGAATGGGACACAGTGACACCAGAAGCCAAGAACTTGATAGATAGCATGCTGACAGTCAACCCAGGAAAGCGCATCTCTGCCTGCCAGGCTCTAAAACATCCCTGGATTCAGGTCAGTATCTTTATGACAAATTCAAAAGACACAAAGACATATTGATAATTATTGGTGAGAGCATCGCTTTGATCTCCCATGACTTCACTACTGTGCATGTGCAGTAAAAAATTCCAACAGGCCTAACCAAGAAGCAGAGATCGCGAATTACAAGCCGACACCTTCTTCCCGTGCCAGATAATGATGATGATGTTCCTCTGGATGTCATATGTTCCTGGAAAATTAGTTGTCGGTTCTATTTGTCCAAGATGAAGCATATTGGGGTTAGGGGTGCAGGTAAGTGTCTTTCTGTAGGGGTGTCTTGGTCTAATGGATATGCCGTTGGACCGTGGATCACTAATGTTTGAGGGACACTATCCGGGCGTGAATAGCTGTAATTTGAAGGTAGGTAAGAGTACATCAGGTTTCCTATCATCTATGGATACAGGTGAGTTCTTTTGGTTGACTTGGACATGAAGGAGTTCTTTTGGTTTACTTGGACATGAAGGAGTTCTTTTGGTTTACTTGGACATGAAGAAGGTCTGTCAGGTTTCCTATCAAGTATGGTTACAGGTGAGTTACTTTGGTTTACTAGGACACGAAGGAGGTCTGTCAGGTTTCCTATCCTCGATGGATACAGGTGAGTTCTTTTTGTTTACTTGGACATGAAGAAGGTCTATCAGGTTTCCTATCATCTATGGATACAGGTGAGTTCTTTTGGTTTACTTGGACATGAGGAAGGTCTGTCAGGTTTCCGATCATCCATGGATACAGGTGAGTTCTTTTGGTTTACTTGGACATGAAGGAGGTCTGTGAGGTTTCCTATCATCTATGGATACAGGTGAATTATTTTGGTTTACTTGGACATGTAGGAGTTCTTTTGGTTTACTTGGACATGAAGAAGGTCTATCAGGTTTCCTATCATCTCTGGATACAGGTGAGTTCTTTTTGTTTACTTGGACATGAAGGAGGTCTGTCAAGTTTCCTATCATCGATGAATACAGGTGAGTTCTTTTGGTTTACTAGAAAATGAAGGAGTAGCCACAGGACTAGGAGAGATAAGTTTTTGGGATGCTCTTTGGGTTTTGAGTAGTGATAATTTGATTGACCATTTATTGATAGTCAAGGAGGGCTAGAGTGTCCATTAGGTTTCCAAAGATCAGTGGATTCATTCGAGGAAGTTTATTTCGTCAGACATCATCATATTTCAAAAAAAGGCTGTGATCTACCAAATAAAAGACATTTCCAAACAATTGTATCTTCTTGTCATTAGTCAAGGACATGATGTACTGGTTACTGATGTTTAACATAGGTAAGAATGTTTATAAAACAAGTCCAAGAATGTAGGCAATTTAATTGGTCAATTGATACCATGTGACCATGCATCATTCTCTCCTACCACACCTACTGTGCTAACAAATTTCCCATCAAAATGTGATAATCCATTTCTAAAAGTGATTATGCTCGTCTGAGATTGGTGTACATGCTTATCTGTTGCATGTACATATTATGGTGCCATCATAGAATAGGGCTCAATGAAATGCACGTAGCTGTAATTCACTGAAATTTTATTCGGCAAAGAATACATATATCAGGAACTTACTTCTGAGGATAGCACTTCTGTTCTTAAGACGTCAAAGAAGACCAACATTGTAGTGGNTAGCACTTCTGTTCTTAAGACGTCAAAGAAGACCAACATTGTAGTGGAGTACCTAGAGGGCAAGTTCCTGAAGATCTACCAGTCTGGAAAGGCAAAGAGGGGAATATAAAAGAACAGTTTACCGTCTGTGAGTGGTTTCAAACTATCATTCAGAAACGATGCAAGTTTGAATGTTAAAGTTTACCAGTAGGTCAAAAAACATCTCGAATGATGTTCAATTGCATTTTTTTATCAAGAGCTCTAGATTTTCCATTGTTTCACCGTATTTGCCGGCGTAAACGCCGCAATATTTTCGGGAGAGAAAAAATCTAAAAGTCGGGGTGCGGCGTATATACGGTGACAGAGTAAAAATTTTTTAAAAAATCAAGTCAAAACCAGCACAAATTTGCACATATGGGACTACGAATGGTACAATAACTATACCACTATGGAACAGGACATTTCCACACATCTTACCGACAATTTTACCTTGCATTGTTGACATGAAGATGCAAATTATCTTCCAAAATCAACATCTGCCGATAGATCTTGATAAAAGTTCGTGCCAATGCATTGCAAAAATAAAATATGAAGTATCCAGCACGCAAATCGTTGTTTTCAATCCATTTCAATGTATACATCACAAAAAACTGCAGACTGAGGCATCGGTGCAGGATAGCCGCACGGTCTAAGGCGCTGGTTTCGGCTCCCAATCTACCTGTGTCGACCCGGGTTCGACTCCCAACTTCGTCCCCCCAAAAAATTTATTTATATTTTTTTATTTATTTTTTTATTTTTTAAAGGTCAAAATCGGGGGTGCGGCCTATACGAGGGTTGGGCGTTATCGCCGGCAAATACGGTAGTCATTAATTTACACTATTTGCTCTGTTGCTCGATCTGTAACATAGTAGTTTGAAGCCTATCTGCACTGGTTTGGCCAGAAGGGATTAGACCTCCATGCGTGGTCTTTGGCAGGTGGTTATCTCATCAAATCAGCTCTCAATTAAAACAAGAAAAAGGAGACCATGAGGGATCAACAGGTTCGCATAGGCATTGTTTGTTTTATAGAGGGCTCTACAGTAGCTACAAGTAGTGCAGTCCCGCTTAAAGATAGTAGGTCACATAGTCTAGATGATCCCTACAGACATTGGCTCATGGAAACTAGAATGAGCAATGGTACCCTTGATGCTTGATGCTCAAGAGGACTGCCATTTTGGAGAAAAGAATTTGAGATATGACCCTCTGTAATACAATCAAACCTGTCTATAGTAACTACCCAAGGGAAACACAAAAAGTGGTTTTTGTAGACAGGTGGTCTTTGAAAACAGGTGGTCTTTGTAGACAGGTTTGCATTGGCAGCCATTTTAATCGGTTGTCGTGGGCAACTTGAAGTATGTGTATTTTCAGGAACATGTCGACCGCTATATCGATATTGTTATTGTCTGATGTTTGTACAATATTTGAAAAATAGCTATTTTATACATGTTTTTTAAATTAAATGATTGTTTTTGTTCCATTTATTCAAATTAAAGTTGATGAACAATAGACTGCAAGTGAGTATGAAGGCCATTCCCCTTGGATTTATAAGGGCTCAATCAAGCGATAAACGAGGCAGAATGTCAATTGATAAATTTAACAACGCTAGTTTCTTTTTTGGTGTTTAATAATCAAATAAACAAAGAGTGGTTCGGTTTTAAGTCACAATAAAAATACAAAAATATTAAACATATTTGAATTTCTTTGAAATTGTCAGGCATTTAAAAAAAATTGCATATAAAAAATGTATTAAAATAAATAAAAATGAGCGAGCCTGAGTAATTGATTGAAAGACAGCGCAGGCATCAATTACGTTCATGACAATGCTGCAGTATTGTTATGTACACACTGTATTGAATAGGCAGAGCCCTATAATGAAATGTGCAAGAATACCAACACATTATCTAGGAGGTTCCATTGAGAATGCATGAGAACTTTTTAAGATGTTGCCAATCAAAAACTTATATCATTTTTTTTAGACACCCTGTAAATCATTCCATTACAGTTATCCATTGCCTATCATTTTTTTCTTCTTTTCTTAATATTTTTGAATATCTCATCCTTTCTCCATCTTCAAACTCTTATCTGCTCTTCCACCTCCCGCTGTCTTCTGTTATTCCATCTCTCTCTTCTCTCTCTATATCTCGTCGTATAATCCTCTCCATCTCTCCTTCATTTTTCCATCACTTTTTTTTCTTGCTTTTAAGTTTCAAGTTTCAAGTTTGTCTATTTTCACTTTATCAAAATTAAAATAATTGAACATAATATACATGATAACCAATCATACAATAATGGAACATAATGTACATCGTAATAGTTATTACAAAAGATTATGATAATTACATTGAAAAAGCTAAATAAAGTGGGGGATTTACTGAACGCTGTTTCTTTCTTTCCTTTTGTTATGCTATGTCATCTCATTTACCCCCTCTCTATTCTCATGGTGGTGGTGGTGGTTGGTGGTGGTAGTATGCCTTCTTTACCCAGGGATAGCCTCATCAGTAGTAATACTGTTCTCCCCTGAGGACCTTGCAGTTATATCATTACCCCGGCTTTACGTACGATGATTCTATCATGATTTTATCATCTTAAAGAGATTCACTCAAAACAAAGCATCAAGCTCACACTTAGTTCCGAGCAATAGACTCTTCAAAGATCATTATTTCTTGATTGAGCCCTTGTCTACACTCCAGGTCATTTTTATGATTATTCTCGCCATAGAAATCTGCCAAGGACCGAGTGGCGCAACAGGTTACCGAACAAGCGAGCGATATGAAAACTGCAGGGGGATAATGTTATGTTACTTGGCTACGTCCCTTGTCTATAATTACTCTCTTTAAGCATATCAACCTATAAATTTGTAGCTTTAGAGAAAATTTTCATTTTATTTTGACATGGTGATGGAACTGGAGGAGCTGGGTAAGTTTTGTCCTGCAAATAGTATGCATAGAGCAGGAATATATCGTTTGATTTTGATTTAATTGACATGTTCTAGGAACGGGAGAAGACAGGTAAGGTATGAAGTGGTGTAGAGTAGAAATACATTGTTTAATTAATTATTCATTCTTTGATTATTCATTTATTTAGCACTTAGAGACTTCGGTGGTAAGCGCTTTATAAGCACTGTTTTTATTTCAATTTTATTTCAATTTTTTTATTTGATTATTTATAATGAAATGGTTCAGAAATGCTTTTGTTCTAGGGACATGAGTGGTATACAAGAAGCCATTATCATAATTCTTGTAATTGTTACTATCATCATTGTCTTGAGAGGTACTGGTTAAAACTATGGGCAAGAGGTGACTACTTTGGTTATAACCAGTACCTCAGAAAGAAGGCAGGGTGTTTCTTGTTTTATATCCTACATCAAACATTTATAACCAAGCAGAATAATTCGCAGACTCACTGCTCAGCGTAGATTCTGCGGCGTGAATGCCGTGACACTGCAGGAGTTGCCTGCTTGAGGCATTTGAAATCCTGTACGCTTGATGAATTTTCAACTCCCAAATAGTACTTTTCAGAGCAACCATAGAATCGTTGAATTATTTCTGGTCATGTGAGAGCTCTCAACCAATCAAAAACCAATAAATATTTGATGAAGGATATAATATTTATCATTATCATCTTATCATTATTGTTATTATCATCTTTATCACAAAAAAATATCATCATCATTATTATTATCATCATCATCTCCTCCTCGTCGTCGTCGTCATCATCATCATCATCATCATCTTTGTCAATTATGTTGTTGTTAACATCATTATCGTTGTCTTTTTTTCTTTTTCTTCCCAGAACCGAGATCGCTATGCTTCAGCTATGCACAGACAGGAGACCGTTGATTGCTTGAAGAAGTTCAACGCTAGACGTAAACTCAAGGTAAGCCCCTTTTAACTCTCTTACAACGGTCGTTCCATGTTTTGTGGTTTGGCGCAATAACTTATGATTCAGAGCCCTAACAAATATGCAAGATACATGAATTGGTTTGAGTTACTGTGCACAGGGCCCATTATGATGATCATTATTTTTAAGGCTCGACTTAACTTAAAGAGAAGGTTGAGTTCTGGGAAGAGGTAACAAATAATTTGTGAGCGTTATCATTGTTATTATGCAAGGGTGGAAGAACATCAGATTAAACATGTTCCCTGAAAAGCATGGCTCTTCAAATGCCTTCATATTCTAAATATGACATGAAA
>BEXV01000516.1:172009-199935 GCA_003118195.1 Hemicentrotus pulcherrimus | reverse complement strand
GGATGCGATAGGGGGAGGGGGTGATAGATGTTTAGGGAACAGGGAGATGAGTGTTTGAGGTTTTAGAAAGGTTAAAAAAGGTAAACTCCCTGTCTTCTCTAGACTAGTTAAAAGAGAAAAATGGTGAGATATCATGAATCATAACCAATCATCGTTATTTTGCTGAAAATGACCTGGCAATATTTAGTTTGCGGTCATCGTGCATAACAAGAGACTACAAGTACAATGAGCTTTGTACTTGAACCGATGCTGGCACAACCAGAAACTGACAGATCTAGGCTCTTTTCAAGGCTTAAAATATGGTGGTAAAGCATCAAATTAGAGTCTGTTCTTCCAGACAAGACAATATTTGGGAAGGTTGAAGGGGTAGAATAAGCTGTTTTTCACAGACGAACAAAAAAAAAAAAGAACATCTTTTAAAAATGTCATTTCTTATCATTTATATGAACTGCAAAATTCATCTAACGGGAGAAAAAGTAGTATAAATCATGATTATTATAGTACAAATAAAATTACAGTCTGGGTAAACAAAGAGAAGTGGAATGGAAAAATGGGTTTTCAGAAATTTCTTAAATATTGTGAGAGTTTGAGTTCAGAGATCTGCCCGAGATCAAATCCATCCATAGTGAAAATCATGATAAAATGATCTACTGAAGTTAATCACTGAATAGTATTCATACCAACTGAATTCTGTCCCAGTTTTGCCTACAACAATACCCCTTTGATTTGATTGATTAATCAACAACTTTTGCTATCTCATTCCGTAGGCGTACACCCGCACTATTAGGTTGTTCTATTTTTAACAGTAGTTCAAGGTTCTGTATAGCTATATTGGTTCTCAAGCATTCGTCCCAAAAGGTGTTATATCAGCCATTCATCTATTATAACGGAAGTACATTGTACTGCGATATCTATGGGCTAGTCTGAGGCATTGTTTATCTGGTATCCCATATGTTTTCAAGCGTAAATAGAGCAGTGAATACTATAATATCATAGTATCATTCTTTGATATATATTGTCTGACCTTTATTGTGAATATTTTTTATAAAACAAATCTATTAATTGATTTTATTAGGCATATTTGTCATAGAAATTGGTAATAATTTACATTTTGCTCATATGTATTCATATTCTTTTTCATCAAGTTGGCAATAAAGGGACATGATTACAAAGGAATGATTTGAAATTGTTTTCCCGACTTGCTCCAATCAAAATGAAGCTAGAGAGGTCATATTACCTGCTGAGAGCCGAAAGGGCATTTAAAAAAAAAATCAAACTTAACAAATAAGTACTCTAGAAGATAGTAGGCAAACTCGAGAAGCAGACTGGTGAAAGTGTGGATGAAATAAGGCCCTAAAAAAGGAATGAATTTTTGAAAGGTGTAATCACTTAACGTATATATGGGCACTTCAAAGCAGCTGAATCGGTAAAGTCACTGTGACATAGGGGTGTTTAAACAACAAAATGACTACAATTTTAATTTTTCAAAATAAATGACTCTGGAGGGTCATTTCTTTCAGAGGACGCATCATATGATATGCTATCCATAATATATAGTGTGAGAATTGCCCCACTGAAGAAGGCACTTAGGAGAAAAGCAGAAATTTGTGATAATTTTGTACACAACAAATTGGAGAGTGGTCCATGACTATGAGATTTGCATAGATTTACTCCCTAATAATTGGTCTGATTTATTTCAAACTTTAGCTGTTCTGTTTCTCTTATTTTTTTGCTATTGACCTTTAACCCATATCTTTTAACTGAAGTATTGAACATGGCCTTTAAAGGCATCGTTTAACAATGTTAAATCTGAGATGCATGGCCCTACATGTTATCAGGGTCTGTGATATGGTGTAATATTGACGCTGTAAAAATTGATCAAGAACTGCCTCAAAAATATTAAAATCTTTGAGTGACCGGTTTTACCATACTCAATTTCCTCAACAGNTTATAGTACAAATAAAATTACAGTCTGGGTAAACAAAGAGAAGTGGAATGGAAAAATGGGTTTTCAGAAATTTCTTAAATATTGTGAGAGTTTGAGTTCAGAGATCTGCCCGAGATCAAATCCATCCATAGTGAAAATCATGATAAAATGATCTACTGAAGTTAATCACTGAATAGTATTCATACCAACTGAATTCTGTCCCAGTTTTGCCTACAACAATACCCCTTTGATTTGATTGATTAATCAACAACTTTTGCTATCTCATTCCGTAGGCGTACATCCGCACTGTTTGGTTGTTCTATTTTTAACAGTAGTTCAAGGTCTTGTATAGCTATATTGGTTCTCAAGCATTCGTCCCAAAAGGTGTTATATCAGCCATTCATCTATTATAACGGAAGTACATTGTACTGCGATATCTATGGGCTAGTCTGAGGCATTGTTTATCTGGTATCCCATATGTTTTCAAGCATAAACAGAGCAGTGAATACAATACTGTCATAGTATCATTCTTTGATATATTGTCTGACCTTTATTGTGAATATTTTTTATAAAACAAATCTATTAACTTAATAAAAGTTGAAAGTTATGGGATTACTTGATCAAGTTCCCTTCAATTGTATGAGCAATGAATATTTGACTTTAATATGACATATACTGTTCATAAATTTTTGTCAAATACAATATATTAAAGCCTTGTAAACTTTATGCGAGAACAGTTTGACGTATCCACTGGACCATGACACCTTATCAAAAGACCTCTTCTGACATCATCTTCTATTGCAGTCATTATTTATTCTCTAAACAGATATTATACAAGTATGGGAGATATATCGTACCGGTATTCACTTGAGAATGCGGTTTCATTTTTTTCATTGATGTTACATATATTTGTTAAGAATAATATATTTCTGACTCTAAACCTCTATGCTACATTTCATGAATACTCTCAATTATATTTCAAGTGGGAAAATGAATTTGCATGAACTATTAGAACAAATAAGCTTAAATCCATTCGATTTCAATCCATTATACAAAAAATGAATAAAAATATTTTTTCTAACTATAGACATCTTGTACAAGTGTATTTCAATGAAAGTGTCTGCTCTTGGAAAATAGGTTCATCCATATTTACTGATGATTGGATTAAATTGGATTTATTGAAATAAACAATTAAAATAACAACCCCTTCTGACCATAAACCTTTTTCTGCTCCATCTCAATTATTGTACATATTATTATATCTGTTTGGAGCGAGAAGGGCATTAATTCATATACTCTAACACAAAGAGTTAATGCCCTTTTGACTGTGAATTGACCATATGTGCTTTTAATCGAGCTTCAAGTTAAGCAGAAAAATTGTTTGACATCAGTGTTTGACTCTCATGTCATTAGTGTCTTGTTGATATAGCGATGCTGTGTACATATTATATTTCAACCTCACTCATCCATCCTTAGTGAGGCCTCTTCACACTATCATTGGGGGGAAGTTCACACAAACATATATGTACTGGACTTCTATGGTTCCTTTCAAATGATGGAAGCAGTGATGTAACATTGTATGTGATATTTTGGAACCATAGACCAGGATCTTAAGAAGAAAATATGGAAAAATTAAAAAATTTCAAGGAAATCAGGATCTTGAAGAAGTTGCTATACAAAATGTGAAGTTATCTTCTGGTATATGAATGATAGCTTATTCTGTAGTAAATGTTTTGGATGTTTCATCTCTTAGAGGGAAAGAGAGGTAGAGAGGAAAAGAAGAAAAAACACAAAGAAAGATAATAAACTAAATGGAACTGTAAATATATGAAATTGTGACATAATACTTGTTTATTTTATCTTAGATATTGCAATGATTCACTGGGAGGGGTATACTAAATGCTAGCTATTAATATTTTACACAATACCAAGCATTAATGACCTATATAGGAACAAGATGTACCTTCAAACATTCCAAAGAGGCCTAGTACTCAATCATGATACATTTGTATAGGGTGGAATGGTTACCATCTCAGCATATAGAATTTAGAGAGAGAGAGTGGAAGGGAGGGAGGGAGAGGGAGAGAGAGAGTTCTTGGTAAACATATTGAATTATTTGTCTACAATATTTACAGAATGAGTAGCACCCTGCAATATTACCTAATTTGTCAGATGTAAAGCAATTAATTCAGCCTCATATAGTGGACAATGTTGTCTTTAAAAAAAAAATTGATTTGCAATTACTTTTACCTCAGAAACCATAGAAACCTATAGTACTTGAGGTTTTACTTCACCAACACTTGTGTGTTACATGATCTACCCTTTCCCATTATTTCTCTCCCAATGAAATTGCATGACCATGCATGACTCAACTCTATCAATAATTATGAAAGAACCTTGCCTTGAGAAAAATAAAGAAAACATAACACTTTGCATTGTTCAGTGGCAATTATGTTTGATTGCTTGCTTGATGATTAAAACATGAAGGCTAATAGCATTTTGGATTCTAGAGAAACCGAGGGATCATGCTATCGGTTTATCAAAGTGTTAAGAGAAATTTGTGTTGGCAATGTATGCAGGCTGAGTCTTGGAATGAGACTAGCAAGCATACCAGCAAAGTTGTGTTTGTTTTGGTATGCCTGCAGTAGTAGTGCAATGCCTGTGACTGCATCGACTGTGGATAGTCAGTCGGGTCGTCTGCTCACCCTTCTGCCGTGTCGCTTTGCACACACAGTTTGTCCAAATCCATTTCCAATCTGTTCCTCCGACCGAACGTATGGTGTCATGATCAGTACTGCCGTCCCATTGCAGCTCTGCATCTACTACCATCCGCTGTGATACTATAAGGAAACTTACACCGCATCATGTGGAGAGCTTTAATGAGAGAGAAATCGCCACCATGTGCCTCTAGGACCATAATGAGGAATAACGACACGGCTCATCTGTAGCCCTTTGGACAATGTAGTCTTAGAATTTGGATTAGAATACCTTTTTTCCCCTCCTGTTTTTTTTCGGCGGCAAATCCGAAAAGATGAATTTTTTCAAAGATGTGGTGAGTGTCGCCGTATGGTATATTCTCAGGGCTTTGGTGGTCGCTGTAAGTTGCGTTCTTTTCCAAATTTTGAACGTTGCCTGGCTTGGCATGGTTCATTAACACAGCAGTGTGAACGCGTGTCAAACGTGATCACTGAAGCATGAAATGTGAACTAACGGTTTAATTAACATCCTACACAATGATGAGATGCGATAAAGCTGTTGCTTGTGTTTTTTTAGTGAAGTATTTATGGAGGGCTATCAATGAACTATTAATGAGTTGTTCTCATGGTAGTATTTGGGAAGGGTGTAATGGAAGGTTTACAGCTGTCGTACAGACCAGCTAATTGAACGTCCTTTACTTTTATTAAGTGCAACGCTTAAAGTGATATTGATCCATAGCTATGCATACATGCAACAGCATATGTAGGGATTTAGGAAAGATGAGTAATAGCAGGGCTCCTCTTATGGTTCAAATTTATGCCATATTTTGAGGTAACTAATTTTTTCTCAAAGGGATCCAGGTAGCATACTACTATTTTTTCTTTGCATTGTTCTTTTTATCTTGCATTTCACTTTATTCTCCTTAGCTGTCCATTTGTATGTATTCAGCTTGTTTGTCTATCTTCTGTTCCTCTTTGTTTTTCTTTTTCAACTTTAATGGTTTCTCTCTCTTTCTCTCTCTTTCTTTCTCTTTTTTTCTACATCTCTCTCTATCTCTCCTTCTCCCCCTCTCTTCTCTATTTCTCTCTCTCTCTCTCTCTCTCTCTCTCTCTCTCTCTACATGTGTGTCTTCCTGTTTGTCTACCTCTCTCTTTCTCTCTCTCTTTCTATGTTTGTCTCTTTATATCTCTTTCTCTCTCTCTCTTTCTATGTATATCTCTTTTGATGTTTCTCTCTCCTTCTCTCCCTCTCTACATGTATATATTCCTGTCTGTCTATCTGCCTGCCCCCCTCTCTATCTCTCTCTCTCCCTCTTTACCTCTTCCTGTCTCTTTCCCTGCATCTCTTATTTTCTCTTTCCTTCTTTCTGTCTGCCTCTTCACAATCTTTTCTTCTGCTTCTGAATTTCCAAAAGGTATTTACGACCTTCTGCTCCTCACGATATGATATAAGCTCTGCATGATCATCAGTGTTGACGAGCTCTGGTATTTGTACTTTAACCTTTTCTCTTGATGAGACATATCATCTATTGAGAGTCAGAAGGTCGTTCACCCTGTAATAAACGCTGTGATAAATGATATACAGCGTGTCCACACACAAAACAATTTATCGCGAAACTCTATAAAGAATCATCGTATAAAGAATCATCGTATAAATTTCAGAGTGTCCACCCACTAGAAACGTCGTCTAACTAATCATCATTAAAATTCCACATGTCCACACACAGAAGAAAGTAATCCTGAAACTCTACAGCGAAATGTCCTGCGGGCATGAAATAGAAGCGGAGATGATAGGTCAGGTCTCCTTTCGCGCGAGGTCACGTTAAGCCCCGCCCAGTTAGTTACACTAGTTAGACTAGTTCCGTCCACACACAACATTTTCGTGATTAGGCTTGATTCTTTATCGAGTTTCAGTTCGAAATGATGCCCAAACATGCGTTTCGTTAGACTAGTTTCGTTATACGACGTATCGTTAGTGAGCGTCCACACCTACATATTACATCGTAAAACTATTGTGAAACGGTATCGCTATCGCAAAACGGTATAGCTAATCTCGAAAAATGTTGTGTGTGGACAGGGGGATAGAATGATAGTACCTTTGTGGCCCTGAGCAGATGATACTTCCACATATTGTTACTCCTAGTACATCGTGAAATCTCTACTTTAAATATTTGTTATAAGTGATGTTTAAAAAAAATGGAGGGTTAAATGTGTTGTGTTAAATATGTACTAAAAAGTATTTTAATGAAGAACCGAATAACATTACAAGCAAATAATAATTTACAACAAAGAATGTGAAAGGAAGGGTTTTTTTAGAATAAATTATGAAAAACATTCATGTCTAACATAAGTAACAACAAAGGCTGGAATTATTGTTGTATGAAAACAGTACAGATCCAGTAGGACAAAATAGCCAGCATTTTGGTCATTATAAAGTGAGTAAGCATACAAAATATAGGAAGTTTAGCAAGACTTAGTGTAGCTTTTCTTTTTGAGATAGCTATATGAAAAGCAGTAACATGATCCTCAAACATTGCAAAATGAACTATATGTTACTGATGTAATGTAAATATGGAAAGAGATGAACGGAAACGGAAGATAATCTCGGTCTCAGCAACCATTATGAAGAGGGGAATAATGCACTCGACTAAAAAATAATAGGGGTAAAAAATCCCATGAAAAATCAACGAAGATGAGATAAATTATGTAGAGTGAGGAAAACAAATGTAGGTCGGTTCTGCGCTGGTGACATAACACACATCCATCCCCCTCATTCTTCGGATTAAGAGATTCATGATGATGTAAAGAGACTATGATAGGTAGAGTGCTATTTCTTTATGATTAAATAAACCTGCATTGTGTAAATGTCTAATGTTAAGCAGCTCAACAAAATTGAATGTCTGGAAAAAGAAATTGCCCTCGCCCCCTCTAAATCTCTCTCTCACACTCTCTGTCTGTCTCTGTGTTTGTCAGTCTGTCTGTCTCTGTCTGTCTCTCTGTCTCTGTCTGTCTCTCTGTCTCTAGCTCTCCCTCACTCAAATTCTGAGAGAATATTTGTTCCCATATGGCTTAATTAGCTGTTCACAGTTGTAGCAATCGGCTGAATGAAGATGATATTCTTGCAATAACTAATCATGCCACAAAGCGCACCAATTCTTACCCTTCTGCCTGGTATGATTCTTACCACTATAGCATGTTTATAATTATATGCATTTCATCGATATCATGTATAATTTATACATGGAAAATTCATAATGCAAGGTAATACTTCGAATATGTTGCAGCACAAAATGGCTGTGGGTCGTGCTATACCCTAGAGTGTATTGGTTTTAAAAATCAATGATTATCTGCAACAGGTGCCAATTTTTTTCCATACACTGATTGAGGGTTGACTACACCTGAGAAGACGTGACTCAGAAAAATGAGCCAGGAATAACAAAGTTCTGTTTGTTTAAAGTAATGCCTGCATTTTCATAATTGATTAACCAAATTCGTTTTCACTGGCTGCCTGCCGTAGCAACAAACAGAGTTGACAAAAGACTTAACTCCGTTTCGTTGACGATCAGCCATGCATCACGTCTTTCGTCTTTTTCTAATACTCCTTCACACATGTACAAAAAAAGCAAGCAGCGTGCAGGGCTTACCCAATCGCTAGTTACACTGATAACATAAAAATATCAGTATATTTCTGTCTTCCTTTCCTAATTTCTCTCACTTCCACTCTTATTTATGACTAATCAAAGTGCATTTAGTTTGGAATATTGTTTTTTTCATAGAAAGTAAAGATATGGTAAATTGATGTAGGCCAATGTTTGAATTTCAAAATGTTGTGGGATACAGAGTCAAAATTATTGGGCTATGGATAGCCCTGGACCCCAGTAAGTGTTAATCCCTGCTCGTATTCCTCACCGTTCAATTTATTAATCCATTTTGTTTCTTTGTCTCTCTCTCTATCTCCTATCTGCAGGGTGCCATCCTCACCACGATGCTGGCTACTAGGAACTTTTCCAGTGAGTATTCCTTCTTTCTGCCTATCCTTCCATCACTTTAAACTATCTTTCTCTTTTCTGCATGAAGACTCAATGTCTCAGTTGCCAAATCACATTTTGTTACATCATATATATATATATGTATATATATATATGTATATATGTATATATATATATATATATATATATATGTATATNTTTAACAATTATTTTGATCATATGATTTCATAAATGGATTTTATTGTATTAGTCTTGGCTTTACAGACTTTTTCATTTGACATCACCTGCCTCTGTTGCCATGGTTATTTGATATTACCATTGATTACAAATTGTCCAATGTTATGTTTCATGTAGAAGGACACATAGTCTCCCCCACCAAAAGTTACATATCACCTACACATGTATATCAACTTTGTTTACCCATTTCCTCTCTCATGGTATCAATCCTAAAAATGGTCTTGTTGAAAGGTTCATTTTCTTGTTATAATATTGGCATTATGCTATTTAAAAGAAATGTAGCACCAAATTTAGGGCAAGCAGTCATGTCTAGTAGCACATTATTCTACTGGAATAAATTTGGAAGCAAGAAATTTGATACTGTTTTGACAGGGGATATAACTCAATATATATATTTTCTTTTTAATGAGCAGTTTAAGGCTTATGCCGGGTGTATCAAATATATTACCATAATTATCTTTGACCAGAATTGAATAGAAATCATCAAAGTCTGAATGCACAATAATTCCTAATGATATAAAAGCCAATTGTAGGGATATAATATGTGAGTTCTAGATAAGTTGTCCAGACATACCTCTACCACATCATATGGCAAAAGCAAAAGAGGGCCAGAGGAAACAGATTAATAATATTTCTTCAGAAGCAAGTATTTCACATACTAGGGAAAAAATAAGCCTCATGACAAACATTGCTCAAAATTTCATCTTCCAAGTTTGGACAACTAACTTTAGAAATGTTATTGAATTGATTTTGGATTGGGCTACCTTAATGGTAAGTTTGCTGGTTGTGAAGATAAAGATATCATCCTACCATACCCGTCTCCACCAACCAAGCAACATCATTAGAGACTCAGCTGCAGTTGTGAAACATCTTTAGGGGCTTGAAGGGTTAACCAAACTTATTCCTAGTCCCTGATACACAGAAGCAGGTGCAAATACTTCAAATTTTGTCTGGCAATTTGAAGGAATTCCCAGCAATTAGAGGGGGTATGATGGTCGTCTGTTATGATGAGCAGGCTGTCAGGAGGATGCATGTATAACTAGGTCACAAACATTCATTTTAGTTTTTTTTTAAAGTAGGAGTTTAGAGTCAAATACATGTATTTTCTTTAAAATTTAAAATTTAGAGAATGGAATATCCCTTAACCAGCAAAAAAGAATTCTGTTTTTACCTTTTCCCCAAAGCTAGATTTATCAAATAGATTTTTAGATAAATGTATGTAGGTTTTTGTACACCGCTGCATTAAAACAATAATTGATGGAGACCACCTTATGTACTAGTCATATCATTTGCAGAATGTCATGTGTCGATCATTTATCAAATTTTTAAATTATGTCGGATATTATGGTATTCTGATGGAAAGTCTTTACCAGATTCGAACGTGGGAACATTTTCCTCCCATTTTTTGTAGGAAATATTTAGAGACATGTGGAAATTCATTGAGAGATATTGGCTTATTTTTAAAGTGTGTTTTTGCATAATAAGTTTGATTGGTTTTTCCTGTGCATTACTTATTGCAGTCACTTTGTATACTATGTTCAGCAGACAGAAATGAAAATGCATAAGTTTTATGTTCCAGACAACAAGAAAAAGTGGATTTGTTGTTTGCAATTGTAAATCCATGAGACATATTATCCCTTTATGCTTGATGCTACAAAAAAGATGTAGAAAATATGTTATCTTTTATATATATTTCTATTTAATTGGACTTAAAGACCAGACACTGATGTTATTTATCTCTCTTGAAAACCAAACAGATACTTTTATGACAGACTATGGTATAACACTGGAAAATCCTGTGAGTGTGATATACATGGTATTGCATAGCAAATGAGTATATTTTGCTATTTAGCAAGAGCCCACATCAATTTTATTGAAATGTTTTGTTATGAGAACGCATTTTTAGAAGACCTAGGGAGGAATTTTCTACCCAAGAAACGGTGTTTGAAGTTTTAATGTGTCCTGTCTTTTTTGTTTATTTTCTTTGATATATTATACCTCTCAATAACCCCACGCTCCGTCATACACTATCTGCAGAACGTTTCTCAAAAAGCAGTACGGAGCGGGAAAATAAAACTATCTGCCTGTCCATGGTCCAAGGTATATAGACTTTACACAACTCCTTACTATATTTATATATATATTTTTTTCAAATATTACCAAATTTTTGAGAACAAACCATAATAAACTCTCTTTCACCCATGCATCGCTGCTTGTTCTTTTTTTCCAATCCTCATACTCACTATTTATATATTTTTTTCTGGTTTTTGGAGAGATCCTGCATGATGACTTCTTATAACCAAAATCCTAGGATGCTGTAGCTTTTTTTCAGGCACTGGGGAATATCTTTTATGTCAGGTATTGCGTAATATTATTGATGGGAAGAAGTAATAGTGTTTTTACTGAACATTTAGTATTCCTATCCCAAATGAATCCTTACTATATTTTATTTTGCATAGGAACACAAAAATTGCATTTGAACTCCTCAAGAACACAAAAAATATGTTGGAAAAGAATTAATCATTTGCACATAACAAGGCTAAGAATTTTGCCGTGGACACATGTTATTCAGTACAGCCAGCACTACCGTCTGTTTACTTGTAGCATTGAGGAACAAAATTAGAAAATTTTTGAAAATAATTCCCTAATGCCTGGAAGTGAAGTGAGGATGCCGCTTTTTAACGTGCTTGTTTTGTAGATGTCAGAGTTTTTTTGTTCATGTATTTTTTCCTCCTAGCTTTCATTAATAAGCATCGTTATGAAGATTTTCTGTAACTCTCCTTACGTACAAGGTGGATGTGTAATTCTTTGTACTTTTGTGGATGATAGAGGTTGGATGGATTATCTTGGTAGAATTATGCATATTTTTTTATTATCATGGTTAGATATATATTTCTCTCCTTTTCTCTCTCTTCTATCTCTCCTATCTCTCTTTATTCACAAGATTCATTTTTCAATTTTCTTTATTCTATTATGTCTATCTTCTTGTTAATCATCTATTTTCATGCTTCATTATTTTCTTCTAATTTGTTTTATTCATCCTATCATTCTTTTTACTTTTCTTCTTCTCTGCTCTTTATTTATTGTTCTCTGCTATCGTTCATTGGGTTACTAAGATAACATCCCAATCTTCTTTTGTTGACTGTTTTTGTATGTCAGAGTTTGGTTTGCCAATTTGATCCTTATCGTAACACCTTAGACTTTAAGGATTTGGGAATACTGGCAGAGAGAAGCAGCCGGCTGCTACCAACTGTTTAAGTCTAGAGGACTAGACTGTGATATATTCCTAAAAACTGTGACCAGAGTGTAGTTTAAATCCAAGCTACATATGTTTGGTGGATATTATCTGTTTGGGACCAGGCAGAAGGATGAAAACTCATAGAATTTTACACATTTTATGGCTTCTTTCCTACTCGAAACAGATGATATATGAAAAAAATTACATAACAAATTATATTCACTAATATATAATACTTATACTAATACTAATACTTATATAATATATTATATTTATAATATGCTTGCATCTGCTTGAAAGAGCTAGATATCTTTTTACATTTTTAAAGAGAAGGTTGAGTTCTGGGAAGAGGTGAAAAATAATTTGTGAACTTTATCATTTATTATAATGCAAGTGTGGAAGAACATCAGATAAGACATGTTCCCTGAAAAGCATGGCTCTTCAAATGCCTTCATATTCTAAATATGTCATGTTTATCGTAAAACTCGGGGGGAGGGTTTTTTTCGCCACGTGTTCGTGTAGTCCCATATACATCTTTCTGTGTACAGTGTTTGTAACTTTACCAAATTTCTTATCATTTTGATGATTCCAGAACCTTGCAATACACACAAATTCTTATATGCTAGGTGATCAACCTTTTCTGGTCGATTCCACATCGTTTCTTTCACAATGCAATCGCATGACCACTACTCAACTTCATCTTTAAGCTAAAGAATCACCTGTAAACAAGAAATAACATAGTAAATTGATTTCTTTTGCTGGGCATATCTATTCAAATTATGTAAGAGTTTTAGATGTAGGTGAATGTTGGTCACACTTTATTCTTAGAATAGAGGAATACAAGTTGATCATTTTTGTTCATTTAATATCCATGTGCTGGTACAACTTTCATACTAAAAACTTGTGCTGTAGCCTGTGAGATCGTGAAACAAGGAAGCAAGTTTCATATGAATTATTCAAAGTTATGCTAAATTTTTTCTTAACTGAAAAGTATGGCTAGGAGAAAGTTATGTTGTTTTATTAATTATGTTTGGACCAATTTTTAAAATTTTATCTGACATTTATAGAGGAAAGAATAAAAGACATGACAATTGGAGATTCATTGTTTGTTTAATTTGTGACCTGCATCCTGGTTTTAAAACAGTACAGTATGTATGCTTCCTCATTGCCTGCCACAAGGCAGGACAATTCTACCTGCATTCTCACATAGTATAACGGTACTGGTACTTTGTAGTATGTGTATTAGCCACTGCTACGGTTTATACAAATCTGATACATCATTGCACATGTATTTTAGTACAAATATGACTTCATTTTCCTCGTCAAAGCAGGGACTTGGGATTACCAAGTCCCTGGTCAAAGTGACCTTCATCAATAGCAAATATGGCATGCTGATGAGGTGTTATGGGTTGCACAGAAAGCATTTGTAATGAGGATCTACAATGAGTATCATTTGTGATTTTGTTTTTTCCTTCGCCAAAATCCAATTGAAATTGAGGTTGCATAATGTTTTTTGAATTAATTGGAATGGTGTAAATCTGGCAGATCTGGCATAGGAACTGTATCGTTAATCCTCAAAATCAATTTAGTAGTAGTGTATTTATAGTGGAATATCAACCTTCATTTGTGAATATAATAAAAGTCCGCTTTGATTATATTATTTCTTTTATCATTATACTTATGACTCTCTTAAATACGAGCTGGATAATATTCAATTTATCTTTATCTTTCGGGACCCTCAACTATAAACGGACAATTACAAGACAATATGAATCAAATTGTTAACTTAAACATGTATAAAATATGTACGCAATTCATTCTTTGGGAAACCTATATCTCTGGTGGTATGTAACATATAGACTTACAACAAGTGATAGTGTATGGGAGACTTGTGGATAATGTTATCAGATGTTTGCTCCTTTATTTTTTTCATGAAAGATATGAGATGATGTTCAGGTTGTGATTGGGTCATAGGAAAGGTTTGATGTTAGGGTTAGATCATGTACATGATGTTAGATCTGGGCTTCATGTTAGGATTTAGGTTTGTGTTAGAGATGGGCTGCCATATACTGGTAGTAAAAGATAAAAATGTTAAGTTCTTTGGTTTATAAAAAGGTTAAAGATTAGCTTTAAATTCATGGTAGGGCATAGTGTTAAGTCAAAGTTTGAAATTTGGTTTATGTGAGAGAACAATAGCAGAGCAACTGTTACTAGAATACATGTCGTACAATCATTGCTTCATCCAACATAAACTCCTATCGTTTGAAGTGGAAGGGCAGGAGAGCACTATTTCAAAGAAGTTATCCAAGATCAGAAGGAATATTTGTCTAAGGATGAAAGGATCATTGTTGAACCACGTTCACATCTTCCCTAGATAGCCTACTAGATCATTCACACTAGATCTGTAAACGTTAAACATCATGGGTAATAAGTGTACATTGTTATGGAGTCAGGCCCTCTTCACACATTTAGATAAAATACTTGGTTATTCACACTAGATCTGTAAATGTTAAACAACATGGGTAACTAGTATACATTGTAATGTAGTCGAGCCCTCTTCACATATTTATATAAAATACTAGGTTATTCACACTAGGTCTGTAAACGTTAAACAACATGGGTAACTAGTATACATTGTAATGTAGTCGAGCCCTCTTCACAAATTTATATAAAATACTAGGTTATTCACACTAGGTCTGTAAACGTTAAACATCATAGGTAACTAGTATACATTGTAATGTAGTCAAGCCCTCTTCACATATTTAGATAAAATACTAGATCATTCACACTAGATCTGTAAACGTAAAACATCATGGGTAACTAGTATACATTGTAATGCAGTCGAGCCCTCTTCACATATTTAGAAAAGATACTAGATCTTTAAACATTAAACAACATGGGTAACTAGTGTCATTGTTATAAAGTCAAGCCCTCTTCACATATTTAGATAACCTAGATAGGCCTATTCACACTTGTTCTGAAAGCAGAAACAACAGGGGTACAATGTCAGTGCTGTCAAACTACAATCACTTTTTCTGATGACAATGCACTGAGGTTCATTTACATTCAGGCTTATAGCTGACAAAGTAGGGTTATCAATGTTCATTGTCAGTTTGGTCAAGCCCTAATCACGTTTTCTGATGATCAATCACGTAGGCTCATTTACACTCAGCCTTATAGTCTGGTCAAGCAGCTCTCACATCTTGTGATGGTAATTCACTGAGCCCATTCATATCTTTTACATGGAGCTGCAGAATGGGCTAACTCTATTGATAATCCATTGGATCTGTTCACACTCTGTCTTGAAAGTGAAACAAATTGGGATAAAATCAGTGAGCAAAATTGCCAATTGAAGTTGATCTTTGGTTCTGGTAGTAATGAATAATTATATGTGCCAAATAAAACTTGATAGAAATATAGAGCTATGTCAGTAGCAAAATGAGAATGTTATTTGGTTTCTTTGGTTCACGATGCAATGAATTGTCCCCAATCTTGCCCATTCTTTGTTCAGCCTGTTAGAAGTTGTTGCATTTTGCTGATTTAAAATGATTCCATGGGGTTACTTTTGATGCAATAACGCCAATTCTTGAAGATTATCCTTGACTGTTTCCTTGGAAAGTAAGCCCTGCTAACCAGAAATCAAGTTTAAATGTAGTTCTCTCATTGCTTTGGCCAGAAATGTAATGTGCCTTCTTTTAAAATTGGATTGATATGGAAGAGCAAAGATAGTGAGGTATGTTTGGGGGTATTTTAAATTGGGAATGACAGTTTTAGAATGAACCGAATGTGTGCTTCATAGGGAGGAAAGCACAACCGGTAATCCGTCTGGATTGTGGAAGCGTGATCAAGCATGTGCTTTGGAATAATGTTGAGAGCTTGTTTGTACCGGGGGAACATTATTCCTAACGGTATTCAATGTGGACATATTTCAATCAGTGCATATGAAGGGCATCTTTAGTCCTTGTATGTTCTCTCCGATCATTTATGAATTCCAATGAAACTCATTATGGGGTTATTTTGGATCAAAAAGATGGCTGCAGAGAGGAAAAATTTGCAGGCCTGAGATTTAGAATGATTTAAAAATGCACATCCATTGTAGTTCTGAGTGCTTTAATTTATTTTCCTTTATGATATCTGTATGTCTTTCTCTTTACTGTGAAACCTCACTTTTGTTTTTTGTGACCATGCATAAAGAAAATGTACATGAGGGTACATATAGCCTGCCTGCATTCATGCAGAGGAAAAGAATAAGTAGCTGTCAAGATTATGACGAGCGTCAACATTCCACTCATAGAGTTACTCCCTATAGACAATCTTCAGATAAATATAGTAGGAGCCAGGGGGAGGGGGGTCCATAAGAGTTGACTCCAGGACAAAGATATGGCAGGATGAGGGGGGACTAAACTGTTACCAGCTGCTTTCATAGGGAACCCAACACCATCAGCCCAGCCAAGCGCTTCACCATCAACTTTAGATTATCGGGGAACCATTTCACTTATTTTGATTACTGCATGAAGAGACGGAACGTAAAGGGAGCAAACTCATGTTTTAGGAGAGAAATTCAAATCTTGTAATGGATTGCACACTTTACAAATTTAAACTAAACGGTTAATATACCTTTATAATTCTGGGCACAAAATCGTGAATGTTGCATCTAGCATTTGGCATTTTTAAAAGCTTTGCTTTTATGTTCAACAATATGTTTAAAAATTGTTTCTCCCAGATGAAAAATATAACCTTTTAGTCTTCCGTTGGCATCTGATACGTTGCCAGGTGTGTGACTCACTAGCGAATTGAGGAGGGGTTATAATCACATACATGTAACTGAGTCTGGTATTGTAATGTGCCTCTCCACGATTGAACCCACAGTGTGAGAGATGCGTTTTGTGGTGTACAACCTAAATCAGTAGTCATGCAAACAGCCCCATCTAATATCTTGCTGTGCATGAAATGTTTGCATCGTAAAGGAAGCAGTACACTGCACAATGGGTTTTACATGAGAGAAGAGATGTGGCCATGGGACTGATCTTTTTGTGTATGTGATTTAGCATGATGATGGCTAGACCCCCTCCCCCCCCCTAAAAAACCCAACATAAATGAGATAAAAGAATCAAAGCTTAATTAAATCCTGGAAGCAAAATAATATCTTTTTACAATTCTTTGTTATGAATTTGATTTAATTTGCATTAAACAAAAACCCAGCCCTGTCTTATAGGGGTGCTAATATATAATTAATATCTGATTTTTGTCAATCAAATTATATTACTCATGCTTTCTGCTGTATGGAAACTTTAATTGCTACTAACTAGAAAAGAGAGAGTAATCATTGAGAGCAGTACCTTGCCTGTTTTTGTTAAAAACTTGTTTGGCTTTTGTGGTCTTATGCATGAAATTCTTAACAAATATAATTATGCTAAAACGATAACCTTACACCAAAGGAGTGTGGTTATAGTTTCAGATATTTTTTTTCGAAAGCAAGAACATTAAAGAATGTCTACTGATGACCAGTAGGGTGTTAGCTCTGTCTGTCTAAAGTGATGGGTTTAACTCGTTGACTACTGAGTTATGTAGTTCCCATAGGCTTAATACTGGGACCACCAGGTTCCAGTAAGCAATGGGCTAATGTCTTGTTGGCTTTAGGCAGGCAAGATATTAAGTTATTTACTCTCACAATAATGTTACTTATACATCTGTATAAAGCGCCCTATAAATGTTATTATTATTATTATTATTACTTGTTGTCTTCAGACCGTTTTGTTGTACAGCCCAACCAGAAACCAGAAACTACACATTTTAATGATTTTGTTTAAACTGTTAATCCATCAAATAAACTGTTGGTTGCCTGCAAGAAAGCTGTAAGGGCTTTGGCTATTTTTGTAACAGCCTTGGTGCAGGCAGCTCATGAAATAGAGTGGAACAACTAGAATTGTAACCAGTTGGAAATGCTGCTAAGTAACAATAAATCGTCTGCAACTGATTCATTGATTTTTCTGAACCATTTTGATGTTAGTCAACACATCAATAAATTTAAAGCCACAATATATACAAATAGAAGCAAAAAGATTAATGTAATATTTATAGCAATCATAAATCAATTACTGGAAGTTTAGTTCAATTCATTCTTTATTAATGTCATGTCTTCACCAAAGATCTAGGATTGCTCAACAAATTTTATTACAGTTTTTTTACCATGCCATTTGTGTAACATGTATTAAAATCATAACAGTAACATTCCATTTAAACTTCAAATAGGATTTACATGTAGCTTGTCAGACATAACATGTAATCATAAATTCTGACTAGTTTAAAAAAAAAAAACACTTGTGACAATTGTCAGTGAATGTCAGTGCACTTCACAAATAAGTATGCATTCAATTTGAATACGGCTACTAGAACATTATGAAAATGATATCTTTAGTTATTTTTTCCAAGGCATGTAAAATATACACATTATGTACTACCCTGAAACCAAAAAGAGAACTGCAAAGTGCATGCTCCTTGTAGTCCAAGTGTTGGCTACTTGATCCAATCTTGATTAATAATCTTGATGTCACTTCATCAAATTGGCCACATTACTCCCTCCCTATTTCCCGCAGTATAAAATCTATACGCAGCCACTCCCTTCTTCTTTAACCTGATCTTGCACTCCATTGCCCTACCACACCTACCACACACTTGTGGTGGCAACACAACACTTTCAAATGACACGTCATAGTGGAAGAGACATAGGTGTGCAACTGTGTTTAGCAGTGCTGCCGTACCACAAAATGGTTCCATTTGTCTTTGAATTGCCCTAGATTTCACCACAATGTGTCCTTAAAATGCTATCATTGATTGCTGCAACAAAGTTGCTTCCACTCTTTTTTTTCCTGTAAACCATCTTTCACCACCGCTTTAATTTCTCTATGGTTACACTGCTAGTGTTTATCAAATTTTTGCTTCCAAACTTGTTGCACGACAAATGTTGCTGCACACACTTCATACCACAATGTTGCTTCTTAATGTTGCTTATGCTCTCCTTGCCTCTCTCAGGAATTTCTGCAGCTTCACAGCAGGCGAAGCAGGATAGTTCAGGTTGGAGCTCTGCAGAGATTTTCTTACCTGCCACCTTGGTAACCAAGACAATGACACAGACAAGGTCACAGCCAAGGTTATCCAAAAGGTCAATTTGAAGGTCATAGAAAAAGCCATAACATGGCTGCTTTCTACAGCTGTGATTTTTCATGTCTTGGTTAAATTATGAAAAAAAATACACTTAGCTTGACATTATGAGTATACATGAAATCTATATGTTGTAAAAACAGAAGGATAATTCCTGACGACCTTTGACCTTTGTTTGTCTTAGTTACCATTGTGACAGGTTAGTGTCTAACATTGTCTTGGTTTTTCTTAGTTTGATTTATGTTTTCTAACTCTCTTTGATCCCCTCCTGTATGAAACATAATGAAGATTTATCTCTCAGAAAGTTTTATTTACGAATTTCAATTTCTTTTTGTTGAATTGTACCGCAAAGCAAAGTTGTGCTCTCAAGAATATGTAATTGCAATAAACTAATTCACAAACAAAAAAGATGATAGAACGTGTACCCGTTTTCCAGCAAAATGTTTGGGAATTGTAATGTCTATTTAAAGGATTCAGGTCACTATAGCTCATTTATTTGTAAGTACAATTTTATTTTTAAAGGGATTATGATAACATTATTGATATCTTCTCACATTTAATTTGATTTGAATCCAATTATTACCTTCTAAAGTTATCTAAAATATCAAGAAAAGTGTCATACATGTAAGTTTGATATGATCCTACAAGTATGGATTTAGAGGGAAGTTTTTAATATAAGATTTAAACAAAAGTCTGATTTTTAGAATTTATAACCAATGGAAAGCCATCCTACTTTTTAATCATCTATTCTAAGATAATCTTGCCTTTACAAGAGTCTACATTAAGATAAGCTTCTATCATTTTATTTTGACCCTGGTTTTTGACATTTTAAAAACTGGTTTTGTTTTGTTTTGTTCTTACTAACAACCCATTTATTATTTTTGAGAATGTTGTGCATATGACATGCATAATTAGACATGCATATTTAGACAGTGCTTGGAAATCATGAATAATTAACAATCTAACAGTTTTCTAGTCCTTTCTTGGATGATTGATCACATTTTTGTTTGATTCCATGAAATAGTACTCTATATCATCATCATGATTAGCATGAGAAATGGCTGTCAATCTCATTTTCATTTTGACATAGTTGTATCAGAGATGTACTTATGAATTGTGACGGAATTGAAAATATCTAGTAAGGTTTTTTCAGGATACTTCATTAACCTCATGTTTGTACTGGTTTAATTCTAGCTTAAACTTGGTGGATGTATAATTTTAAAGGAATCAGAGAGGAATGGACATTGTTTGTGTCATTAGGAGTGAAAGAGAGAGGTAAATATGGAGAAGGAGACAGAGAACAAAACATATAGAGAGGGAAAGAGAGAAAGAAAGAGAGAGAGAGATAGAGACATAGACAGACATGTAAAAACTTAAGATGGATGGAAGTTTTATACAGTAGTTGCATCAAGCTCTATAGCATTATTGCAATATATCACACAGTGATGAATCAAAAGAAGAGATGTCGGCCTAATTTTTGTAGACTATTTTCATATCTTCATCTGATAGCATTCTTTGTTGTGATAAATATCTAACTACATTTTGATCGTCTTTATTTAGAAATAAGTAGCCATTGTCTTTGGTTCTTGTCTTCAAATCTTATTGTTCTAACACTCTATTTAAAGTATTGACTATGTAGCCCCCCTGGTGTTTAAAGATAAACTTGAGTTCTGGTATAAAAAGAAAATGAATTCTCACAGAATCTAACGAAACTTACACTGAATGTTCAAGATTACAAATAAATGTCATGTGTCAAACAATTTTGGAAGAAAATGTATACTGGCTGAGTAATGAGCGTAGAAAATAAGGAAATCAAGGTATAGAAGCCCCGACACCATTTGTGTTGTCCCATATACATCTTTCTGTGTACAGTGCTCGTTACTTTTCCAAGACTGGGCCAAATTTATTATGATTTTGATGACTCCAGAACCTTTCAGTACACACCAATACTTACATGCTATATGATCAACTTGTTCTGATCCATTCCACATCTTTTCTTTCACAATGCAATCGCATTACCAGAACTTTAATATAACAAAATGTATGAGCCAAAAAACTCAAATTTCACCATTTCACCATTCTCAGATATGTCTAAGATGAGTGGTAGAAGTTATTGCATTGACAGACAGGCTTACATCATTTATAGGCCTTTGCAGCTATGTTGTTCACCTTCTGATGTTGGTGCTACCTAAGAATTCATGACTTTTGTTTCATGTTTGCCTTTCATTACCCCCATTAAATTGAGGACTTATTGGTGCATGTAGCTTTGGGAATAAGGGAGTTTCTGATTTCATCCTTGATAAAAGAAAAAAATAATTGAGTTGCCATTTGAAGCGTAGGTAATATTCACAAAGGTTTACTTCTTCTGGTATTCATCTGTATAATTTACTGTTTACTTCTCATTATTTTAGTGATTTTAGTCTTTGTGTAACATGATGACCCTTTCTTATTAGCATTCCTCTCTATATTTTGCTCATTTCAAAATTACTACTGGTATATAATTTATTATCTTTGATGAAAGTGGAATAGTATACATCTACAGCATTCTAGATTAATAACAACTTTGGGTAAACAATCTAGGCCTAGCTCTTTTGCAGTGAAAAAAATAAATGGGGGCTCCCGGCGAAATAGCCCCCGAAATGCCCCAAAGAGCCAAAAAAAATCAGAAAAGACCCCCCCCCCCCCATAAATTTACATAGAGTACAATGCAAAACAAATTTTAGAATGTTATTTTCAGGCAGACAAGCTTGTAAAGTAGCCCCCCAAAAATAAATATTCATTTTTTTCCCTGCTCTTTTGCAAAGTTACATTTTCTCCACCTTTCTTCAACTTTCTCCACCCTCATCGCATTTATCATTTAAGATTGAAGCTTTTCTTGTGCCGAACTAATCTTCCTTTTGTATTTTATTCTTTTCTCTTTTTCCCTTTTCCCTTCTGACCTACCTTCTCGTGAACCCACTGTCCCATGACCCATAACTTTCTACCTTTGACCCTTCCCTGTGACCTTTGACCCTTCCCTATGACCATACTTCCATCCATCCCTCCCTCCCCATCCCACAGGGTCAGCACAAAATAAATCAGGTTAGATTCTGATGGTTTACTTTCCATACTTGTATTTCAAATTCATAGAGTGAATCTGACCTTTGACCTGTCATTAGCAACGAGATACTAAAAATGTTATGGGAGAAGCATTATTGGGAATGGTATTGGTAATCAAAACATGAAAATGTATTGTTTTAGGCATTATCTAAGTCTCTCTGAACTTTGACTCAAGTCTGTCTCTCTGGGCTTTGAATCAAGTCTGACTTGAGAGTCTCCCTGATTAGTGTGGGTCTTAAACCATTGCACTGAGTTGTATGCTTGTGTAAGATGAGCTGTTATTGTCCAAGCATTATCTGTTGCTTGTGTTGTTATCAGGGGTCTGTTCACACAGCTTTTCCTGCATCATCATCATCATCATCATCATCATCCTTTTGGTATTATATCTCATGCTTGCTGCCACATCTCATACAAAAAGACAGCAGCATCCCTTGTTTTTCCTCAGTTGGTAATGTGCTGCGCGAGATAATCTTGTTCCAGATGGGCTTAGATTTTTAATTCTTCCATTTTCAAACTTAGTTTTTTCTTTTCTTCAAAGATCTTTCACTTGCTAATGGCATCTGCATGAATGTAAAAATCTGCATTGCTGAATTGTCTCATCTTTTACTCTAAATGATTTCAGAATAGCTCATTTACTTTTTTGGGTCAATATGAAAGATCTACCTTTTCTCAAAATCAAACATTCTTAGTAGGATGTTTGGAAGGGGACATGGGTGGGCGTGGGAGAGCAGACATGAATGTGAGATTGGGGGTTGAGTGTGGGATAGGGCAAATGAATGTGGGGTGGGGTGGGGTTTAGGAGGCGGGTGTGGGGTAGATGGTTGAGTGTATGGTATGGCAAATGACTGTGGGTAGGGGGTTTGATGTGGGATACAGGAAATGGATATCATATAGGATACATTACATTAGTTTTACATTAGTTTTTATCACCTGACCAAGTGTTGCAGCGGCGCACAAAACGTGATCTTTTAGATCCCTTATTGACCACATTGTGAGACAAACTAATATCACTAGCGATATTTTTTTGACAGGATAGTGAAATTGGGTGTGGGGTAGGAGATTTGGTATGAGGTAAGGAAGCTTGTTGTAGGTAGGGGTGGGGGTGGGATACAGTAGGTTGTTGTTGTTGGATACAGGACATGATTTTGGGGTAGGGCAGGTGGTTTGGAAATAAACTAATTCTCTCAAGATAAAAATATTTTTTAACCTGGCGTAGATCTAATGAAGATCTTAACCAACATTCATATGAGATTAGATGTTAGACCAACCACAAGGAGGTACTAATAAGGAGGTACTATCTCCAGAGGTCGAGTGGTCGAGGGTTTGAATCTTCAGCCTTAGTACATGAGAGCCTATTGGGCTAGAGTGCTTCATATGCTTGGCTATGGTGGATGCCATGATGTTATACACATGATAATATAATATAACATTCCACTTTTATATAGCACCCAATACATCGATTCAATGCTGTGTCTAAGTCTAAGTGGGCATCATACTGATATTTATTTGAGGTACTATCACAGTAAAGAATACTAGTAAACCAACTCTGATATTATGATGAAAAGTTCTGTAATCAACTTTAGGCCATGTTCAAATGATCTTTTTGAACATGGTCTTAATCTAGCTTACCTAGCTTCTGGATTTTGCTGGATTTTGCTGTCTAATACTTTGATGTCTCGCATTGTATAAACAGCGAAACTTTTAACTAACTATGGGGTTAGATAAATTTTTCTCTTAAATGTCTCTCTAACTCTCCTGTTGTTTAGACGTCAGTATTGATGAGTGTCTCTTAATATCCACTAACTCTATAAATCCCTCTCTGTCCTTGTCTATATAGGCTCTTTCTCCTTCAGTTGGAACTGTATTAATTAAGTGCAGGGTTAATCTCTACGTGTAGATAGATAGGAGGACTAGTATGTTTTGTTGTTGTGATGTTTTGCCGGTGTGTGTACTGTTAAGGTTGTTTGGGCTTCACTCGTATATCATGCATGTTTTCTCATTACCAAACCCTACAGCTCATTTTGTCCTATCGCATCATTGTCATGGGTTATGGAGTGCTTTCCCCCATCCATCAACGATTGTCAAGTGTTCTTATCTGTTTTTGAGTCAATCATTAACCCTACCATGTTTTCTTGAATTTTAACCCCTCCCCTCATCCTTCCATTCTGATTTTTTACCCCCGCCCCCTTCTCAGCTCTACGCTTGCCCTTTCCCCATGCCCTCTACCATCCTGTAAAGTAGAAATGTGCTGATACCAACCCTACTCTGACATGCAATATAAGAGAGTTTATTTTTTTCTTATTATATCATGGTTAATATATACACAATACCTTTACAAAAAAAAAATCATTTGAAAAAGAAAACACTATTGTTACTTCTCATAACATTTTCCATGTGGGAAGAACTGCTCATTTTTCAGTATATATACGGATACATTTTCTGTACTTACAAATCTGTATTAAATTTGTTGATTTGTTGAGCATTTACAACTGGTATCATCCGTCTATATTTTGGCTGGGTAAAAAGTGAGAACGCCATGATTATGTAAGCGAGAGGTAGCCTCAAAGCTGAGTTCTCTTGTGTTCTTTGTCAGAACAGGGTTTGGGAGCAGCAGACTGGTGGTCAACCAGTTCTTTGTGGCATTCAGACATTATACCATATGCATGTATAAGCAGTAGTTGTGGTGGCAGCTCAAGGACTGTTCCTACTGTATAAGATATAATTGTGTTCCTCATGGACAAATATTGGCTGTGGCAAATGCATGTAAAGTCAGCAGTGTTTGAAATATGGATTTGGGGATTATGTATGATTATGCATTGAAATAATGAAACACTTGATAACTTGAGCAGTAGGAACAGATCTTGAGAACTAGGTTTAACATTTATGATATTTAAAGATGGTAGCTTGTAGTTCTCTACCTTCTCTTTTCTCTTCCTTTCTCTTTTTCATTCTCACTCTTTCTCGCCATTTCTCGCTCTTTCTCTCGCTCGCTCTTTCTCTTGCTCTCTCTCTCTCTTTCTCTCATTCTCTCATTCTTTCTCTTTCTCTCATTCTCTCTCTTTCTCTCATTCTCTCATTCTCTCTTGTATTTCCCTCTCCCTTTCTCACCTCATTCTCTTCTTTTTCTTTCTATCTCTCTCTCTCTTTCTAGATGTCTCGACTTCATTCTCTCTCTGTTCTCTTCTGTTTGTAAAATTTATTACTGCATCTCATGTTAACTGTTTGCCAGTGTCCATATAAGAACTGTCATGAATCTCTCTATTAAGAGATAGAAGGCATTTTTGTTTACTGATCATGTGTAGTGCCTGGGATAAAAATGTGCTACTAACTTCAATGAAAGACTATACTATCTTGTCAATGTGCTTCCTGTGTTCTTGTTAGCCCTCACGTATGTCCTAAATGGCAAATCCAAAGACTATGCATAAAGAAGATTCCAAACATCAATCCTTTGTGGATTCACCTTTTCAGAATGTTAGATACATTTGATGTGAGAAGAACTCACTGATATTTCAATTCATAATGCTTCTTAGGCAGGTCTAAATAGCAACATGACTTTTCAAGAAAGGACTGCATCTTGCTAAAAGTCATTTAACTTCCACATATTTTCTCTTTGGAGCCATAAGGTAGTTATCTCTGTGTTAAGGTATCCAGATTAATACCCTTCTGGCACCAAAGAAATGATATGTGGGATGTAGCTCATGAAGGCAGGCAGGTATGTACAGTGCATTGTAATTCTGACATCCTACCTCTGGTTTTAATAATAAAATGCTAGATGATGCTTTCTCTATTCCCACTGACTAATGACTGTTAGTGAGTGAGAGCAAGAACACAGAAGCATGACATGGTAACTATGTTTTATGTTATATTTTTAAAGTTCTTCATTCTTCAAAATCCATTATTGTTCATTGCCTGAGCACTTTGTGTCAGACAAAAATCATTATCATGCCGAACATTGACATTCCATTGCTTAACCAGCGGGCCTGACACCAAGCCTTGATAAATTGGCCTGTAACCCATCAAATTGCATGTTAAACAAATGCCCTATGGTAAGAACGTGGTTAAGGTAATTGAATGTATCATGACTTCAGTTATTAAAGGTAGAGTATAATCCATTTCAACTTGCATACATTTGATGATTAGTTCATGGGGTGTTTCCCTGCCATGACTTGTGTATAACATGGTTCTTTTTGAGTGGTGTACAACCCCTTTGGCAACCAGGGAGTATGGTAACCCCTCTGTATGCCCTTGTGCTTCAATCATATAGAAACATAGTGCCTCACATCAAAGGGGTTGTGCACCACTCTACATTAGTGGTGACAAGGCACTGGTCAGCAGTGGGAACCGTCTATTTACAGGTTTGACCGAGTAGACTGACCCGTTCATTTGTATGAAGGCATCTGCCATTCTGTTTATCGAGCATGTAATAATACTTCAACATTCGTTTGTTCCATTCTCTGTTATTATTTTTGTTTATTTGTATCCAATTTTGCCTGCGTGTTACAATAGGGGGCAGTCAAGAAAAGGGTAAGATCGACTGTCAGTTCGAATCATCTCCTTCCATGTCTTCCCTCATGAATGAATTTTCCTCTTATATCTGACATTTTCCTCTTATATCTGACATTTTCCTCTTATATCTGACATTTTCCTCTTATATCTGGAATTTATCTCAGTGGAGTTTTGTATCTTGTAGTCTCCTTCAGAATTCATCTTCAAACATTATCTCTCATAATTGCACGTTGCTGTATCTATCTCATTGCGATAACTCATTCTCGATGTCCTTTTTTAGTATCTTGTCCATTTTTTCGCATTTCATTTAATCCTGAAACTAATATCAACAGTATTAATCAGCAGTGCTTTCGGCTGAGAAATTAAAACGTAGCGCATGTTTTTGTCAGTGACAGGAGGGTTACGACTCCGGTCAACTTGTTCAGCTTTTGCTCTAGCTTTCTCTACATTGTGCATTAATGCCTTTCTTGCTCTGAAAAGGCATGATTGGATATTCCCAGATCAGTCCTGAATGAAAAATCGTTTTTTGCATCTTGGATTCTTGTATCAATTGACAAAAACCTGTCTCTTCTTAAATTCTGTGTGCTAATTCCAATTTCTACTCGGTGAAGGCGATGAGAAAATGCATGTCAGTTCTTACAGACTTTGAACTTCATAGATATTTTAAAGTATCACAGGCATATTTACTTGATCGTACAGGCTGATCTTAAAAGCTCATTATCAGGATAGAATTGCATGACCAAGGTTCATTGGATAAATTCAAAGTTATACCATATTGCATGTATTCTTGTCTTTCATTTATGAGTACCTGTCTAAGCTCTGGTTACATTTTATTTAATTCAGACAGCCTAATCGTTGCATGTTATCTGGAATTGTTTTCCAGTATAGTAGTAGATTAGCCTTCGACATCATTTTTAAGTTAATAATTCATAGTTATCTTTTATTTGGTGAAAGTAATCTTAATATGTTTTATGGTGTATTGTTCTGCTTATGAAATTGATCTGACTGTATCCTTTGACTTTACGTCATGCCATTATGTAGAGTGTGACAGAAAAGAAAAGGTTATAGAGGCG
>BEXV01000516.1:145389-156627 GCA_003118195.1 Hemicentrotus pulcherrimus | reverse complement strand
GGGGGGGGGGGGGGGGGGGGGGGGTATCACGTATTGTGATCAGTACCGAACCTACTTGGTAAGCATTTGACCTATCTCGCAGGATACACGAGTAGAGTTTAAACTCCTTCCCAAATTCTGTTTTTTTTATTATCAAGATCATCATGGACTAGTTTCACTGTAATTGTCCTCCCAAATTCTCTGATATTTCACTTGTAAAGAAAAAACCCACTTTGTCAACAATACAGCTTTTTCTATTAAGCTGGATTTGTGCCTTTTTGAACATGTCAGTAAGTTTGAACTAAAAGGACCTTAGTAGATTTAAGTACATGTAGTTGTATTAATGTCTGTTCTCATTGTAAGGTAGAGGATCGCATGAAGGAAAAGATTTGATGTAAACATGGATCTTAAATATGCAATGTCAACGGGATATTTTTGTTGTTCTCTCTGACGTTCTGTCGATCATGGTGTCTATGTATGTGGGAACAAAGAATGGATTTTTTTCTTCATTTTTATTGATGTTGATGTATGGTATGTGTATATGAGTCAATATGTGTTAACAATTCAAGATTCAAATGAGGGTTGTTGGGCGAGAGGGAACGGCTGAGGAACGATCCGTGCAACGGAACTCGTACGATTAAATAATGTTCAACAAATTTGATTGTCAGAAGACATACATGTAAAACTGCAGAATAAGCAAACAAAAAAGTGAATATAAATATTTATTCAAGATTTTGTGATATATCTTACTTAGTGTCATGGATGTAGCGTGTACTTTGGCTGCACTGATGACAGTGATGATAAAGCAATGATAATCACAGATAAGTAGAATAGTATTATGATATATATATAATGTATCTATCCTTAGCACCAACTGTATTTTGGAGATATGGTCATTATGTTTATGTTTGGTACAGATTCCCTTTCATGCATTGCATTTGCTTTTTCTATTCTTGAGAAATGTATGATTATAGATGTCTTTTTATTTCAAATTAACTTTTCTTTGCAATTAGATAAATTTATATTACTGATATTATCATTATTGTTTGGTGTAACAATGTTTAATATATATTGCTAGCTCCTAAATATATGTGCATATTTGTCTTGGAATATATAAAATCTCTCTTCTTTTTGTTGGAAAGGAATGTAACTAGTGTAATGATTTTCTAATGAGTATATCTGGCTAATTATGTAGAGGTAGTGTATTTTTCCTATTCATTTGAGAATGAATATTTCTTGTTTCATTTTTCAACTCGCTCACATGGAAGATTGCTGCAAAAAGGAAAAAACAAACAAATGTATAGAATAGAAGGATCTGCAGGAGCGGCATCCGAGTACAACATTACCTCTTACTTTGTGCACCTAACACTTTGAATCTCGCACTCGTTGAAACCTCTGTATCTACCCTATAGCAGATATGAGGAGGCGGTAAAGTAAGGGTTAAGGAGATAAGTGTTTCAATGCAGGGTGACAGGTTTACACTCTACAACGAAATAAGACTTGTACAATCTATATATTACTCTTTGCAATGTAAACCTCTTTCTGTTTTTGTTTTCTTCTCATTGGGAATGTACATATTTTTCAAATTGCACATACATGTAGATGTTTTTGAGTCGGTGCAAGAAAGGCTTACCAGAAGAGAGCTGGTCACTTATGTAGAGATAATATGGTTATATGTAGTAGTATTGTCGGGTGCAAAAGGGTGTATCTGCCAAATATTCTGCTGGCATGGCATGACGGGGCATCTTCCTTTTCAATCTTCATTCATGGCCTGTTCATCCCACTTTGACGAGAGATCCTAACTACATGTAACTTCATACCCTGCTACTTCCTAATCCATCCCGTTCTCTGTCAAACAACATTCTTTAATGGTTCAATCTCATCTACATTTATTCTGAAAACTTAAATATCTGTAAGCTATAACAGGACTCACAGAAGAGTATGTGCCCCAGCCCCTTAATCATTTTGATGGTGTTTCCCTTTTTCAGTATTCCATGAAATTGTTTTCCTTTTAGTGCAGAATTTTGAAATTACTGGAATATGGGGGTATAATTAATTCAGGATGTTTTGGGTTATCTGCATGTAGCTATTTCAGATTTCATGTAGCAGTGGTAATGAAGATTGGTACTTTGTTACTGGAATTCTGATAGAGAGACACATGTGTGGCATCATCAGTCATATAATGCCCTTCTAGTACATGCTTGTAGCACCAGTGTTCACACAGATATTTCTATATTTCTGCCTCCCCCCCCTCGGAAAGGAGGACAGTAGCCTTTTGGTGTGCTATCTGCCCCCCCCCCCCTTCTAACCAAATGCAAGGAGCCTATTAAATAATCCTCTCAACTACTTTAATGACTTTGTGAACCTTAATGCCCGATATTAGGTTAAGGCTTACAGTGCAATACAGGCCTCTGTATCGCAAACACCACATGGTCAAATGAAAAGGAAGATACCCACATGCCAAAATTCAGACATGTTGGAGATATAGCGCCCTCTATAGTTGGTTCATCCTCATGTTGGTTTACTGGTGTAGATGGCAGAGTATTACACTAAATCTAGGTGTGGTAAATGTATACTATTTTTACTTGCTGTGTGTCTCTGAGACTTGTATTAGAGCACTACTGAAATAATGGCATATTCACCCCTTTAGTTCATTGATATTATTTCGAAACAATCTTAAGCCATAAAGAATTCCATTTAAAAACCCATTGTTATTGATTTTGAAATTATTTCATGACGGAAATGCTGCTTTTTGAGTGCATAGATTAAAGGAGTTCAGTGAATGAGTAAAGGAGAAGAAAAAGAAATTAAAAGGGAAAAATAACAAATTACAGAATTTGATTAAGTGATATTGATACATTAAAAAGAGTTATTGGGATACAAATTGTATACATGGCAATGAAGATGCCAATGAAGATGTCCATACCTGTGTTCTCTAGAAAAAAATTAGGGAATTATAATTCATTTTGCATCTTCAAGTTTGTAGAGTAAAGATGGGATGAAGATCAGGAACTTTCACAGGGATCCAAGTCAGGATCAAATAGTAAGACAATCATGATTAAGTTCGATGCTCGGTCTCAAAGAGAATTAACTCGCTACGGATGATGAGCGCTCGTCACAAGTCGTTTCAATTTTATGTTTTCATTCTTATCGGTGTCTAAACTTAAAATCTTTTCTTTATGAGTACAGCAAGGTATATTCAGCACCCTTTGGTAAACTCTCTTTAAGATCTGATTGGTTGAATTAGTTATGAGCCATTTATTGAATATACCTGGAAATAAATGTGCAATTTGACTACACCATCTGATATCATGTGGTAAATTTGTACCAGTTGTCTTATACAGTAATAATAATAGCTCACATTTATAATGCACCCAATACTTTGTTTCTAGGCGCAGTACATATTATTACCCCGGTCAGGCATACCCGCACACAATGTATGCACATTATCCACTCCCTGAGGAGCATTCCGGCCAGTCGCCATTTTACAAGCGCCACTTACTCATCCAACCACATTAACTTTCACATCCTACCCATTTAACACCTGGTTGGAGAGTGGCAAATGTAGACTAACATCTTGCCAATGGACATTAGTATGAATGACAAAAATGAAACCTAAAAGTTGTGAAAAGTAGCTGATTTATTCTTCAAACACAATTTTAGTCAAGTTATGGCCCTCCCAATATCCATATTGTCACAATCGATACCTTTCCTTTCCTTAATTTTTTGAAAAATTCTGCATGCACAGCACTATTTTTTTTCTTTCTGGGGGGAGGGAAGTAAATAGTTACAGTCGATTGAATCACTACATTTGCGAGTATAAAAATATTTCAATATATCATACTGCCACATGAATATGTTATGATAGTCAAAAGTTAGAATATAGTATACAGGGTTTAACAAAACAATTATAATAAGTTTGTCATAAAATACAATCTTCTTTTACATATATTTACGATCAAATCCATGATTCTTGACTCTGAATATCAATAGTATGTACTGCTAGTGATAGCAGTTGTTATATCTGATTAAAATTTGACTAACTCATTTGTGGTGAATGCAAAGTGAATTCTTTAATAAACTAAAGCAACACAAATGGTCCTACTAAATATTATAAAAACAAATATGAAGGAACTGAATTGTGTAAGAAAGTTGATTCAAATATTGGGAAGTCAAGTTTAGCAGAAAGATGAATTCCAGTAGCAGCACTAAGAAGCTGGACAAACAAATGTGAAATTCTACATTCTAACAATATGCTTTGAATATGCTTTGAAGTCCCAAGTTTGCCTCCCAGTTTGTTGGGTATGACACTGTAAACCACAGCCAAAAAACCTAAAAACATGGAGGTTTATTCATGTGTATAAAACAAATGGTAACTATACACAACACAATGGTCCTGTGCCCACTCATAGAGCTCTGTGTTATTAGATGGAGAAATATGATTTGTATATTCGCTTTACTTTTTGAAATAATTGCCTTTGTTTTTCCGCGTCATATCTGAACGAGGCCTTATCAGAATATTTGGAAAATGAATCAAGTTGCCTGCAATGAGTATTTGAAGAGCTTAATTCCAAAAGGAGCTAAATCCACTTTTGATGAAAATTGATTTATTGATATCAGAACATTATTTAACTCAGTACCCATCTTTCAACAAAAGTATTTACCTAAATTTTGGGAGCAATTATGAAAAAATGCACCTTCTAATATCACTTTTTCATAGACGCCTGTACAAAATGTAAACAAATGCATTTTTCTCTCAAGTTACAAAAATGGATTTTGCTCCTTTGGAATTAAACTCTTCATTTATAGCATTGCTTTGTTGGGGAAGCACAAAACAAAAATCTTAGAGACATTCTTCCACCGTCTGTGATTAAGTTAAAGAAATTATGCATGTACAGTTTTCCCTGATTTACTCTAAATCTATCCAACACCTTTAAAAGGATTTTACTATTCTAAAGAGATCTTTGGCAAAAGCTTATCTAATTTCCCAATTTTATTGCATACAATGACTGACATGGTGAGCTTTAAGATAAACCTGAGTTCTGGTAAAAAAAGGAAAATGAATTCTCACAGAATCAAACAAAACTTGCACTGTATGTTCAAGATTACAAATAAATGTCATTTGCCAAACAATTTTGGTAGAAAATGTATACTGGCTGAGTAATGAGCATAGAAAAATAAGGAAATCAAAGTCAGTAGCCCGACACCATTTGTGTAATCCCATACACATCTTTCTGTGTATAGTGCTTGTTACTTTACCGAGACTGGGCCAAATTTATTATGATTTTGATGACTTCAGAACCTTGCAGTAACACACCAATACTTTCATGTTACATGATCAAATTTTTCTGATCCATTCCACACCTTTTCTTTCACAATGCAATCACATGACCAGAACTCAACTTTATCTTTAACGCATGGAATGACTGAAATAAGGAGCTTCATTACTGGAATCGTGTATAGTTCTTGAGAACAACTTCAAACTCAGAGGAGACTCCAAAGTAAGAACGCGATGGTAATACCCGCCCAGCTTTGGTGAAGCCTTTGTGTTGTAGACGGTATGTCCCTGTTGCCTGGTCCTCCGGAATCTCCCAATAGATGGTAGCTGTGTTAGCTATCATTGCACCTGTATGGTCAGTCTCCCAGTAGAACCTAGGATAGTAATAGGATGGTAATAGGATGGTCATGGGATGGTAATAGGATGGTAATAGGATGGTCATGGGATAGTAATGGGATAGTAATTGGATGGTAATGGGATGGTAATAGGATGGTAATAGGATGGTCATGGGATGGTAATGGGATAGTAATAGGATAGTAATAGGATGGTAATAGGATAGTAATAGGGTGGTAATAGGATGGTCATGGGATAGTAATGGGATAGTAATGGGATGGTAATAGGATAGTAATAGGATGGTAATAGGATGGTCATGGGATAGTAATGGGATAGTAATGGGATGGTAATAGGATAGTAATAGGATGGTAATAGGATGGTCATGGGATAGTAATGGGATAGTAATGGGATGGTAATAGGATAGTAATAGGATGGTAATAGGATGGTCATGGGATAGTAATGGGATAGTAATGGGATGGTAATAGGATAGTAATAGGATGGTAATAGGATGGTCATGGGATAGTAATGGGATAGTAATGGGATGGTAATAGGATAGTAATAGGATGGTAATGGGATGGTAATCAGATGGTAATAGGATGGTAATAGGATGGTAATAGGATGGTCATGGGATAGTAATGGGATAGTAATGGGATGGTAATGGGATAGTAATGGGATGGTAATGGGATGGTAATGGGATGGTAATGGGATAGTAATAGGATGGTAATACAACAGTAATAGAACAGTAATAGGACAGTATGAGGATAGTATGAGTATGTAATGGGATAGTAATGGGACAGTAATAGGACAGTAATAGGATGGTAATAGGATGGTAATAGGATGGTCATGGGATGGTAATGGGATAGTAATAGGATGGTAATACAACAGTAATAGAACAGTAATAGGACAGTAATAGGACAGTAATAGGACAGTAAAGGATAGTCATAGGAATAATACAAGGACAAGAAAGAGTATAACTCACAGTAGTAGTAGTAGTAGTATAGATGTGTCTTGGTCTACTGGGGTAAAAGTAACACCCTGTACACATTTTGGTCAATTGGTCAAGCCTTTTATAAGGCACAGCTAAGATCATTTAGGGAGATGCGAGTTGGTCTAGCGGCACGTTCACTTGGTCAGCTCTCTGTCTTCGCCTACTAAGTCACGCCTTTCAGATCTTCCAGACGTAAATAATCATATCTGATTGATACACGTTTTTGAAAATCCAACTACACACACACACACACACACACTTACTTGAAATGTACCTTCCTCAAATCTTATGATAGAACAGGCAGAGGATAGGCAAACATATGTAACTAAAAAAGGGGTTTGTTCTATCTTTTAAAAATGTAAACGAGGAATATTTTGAACAAAATTGGGGAATTCCCTTAGGATGACGCAACATATCATGACCAGTTGCTAAAGGGAGGATCTGTTCATCTTTATTGATCTCAACTTTCAAAGATTCATCCTTTGTTGAGGGCTGTACAACAATAAGATTTTAACAAAATTGTACCTAGTATACATGTATTTACATCCTAACACCCCTCTGGCTGGCTAAAAAGATAAAACCAGCTGTACAATGAATATTACCTTACAGTTTGTATACCTTTAACTCTGTATTAAACTAAATGAGATAACGCCCTTCAGCCTCCCGACGGAGGAATAAGTCCTTGACTAACAAAAGATGACACATACTAACCTGGTAGACCAATCCGTGTCGGTGAATATCGTTTGCCATTGCAGTCCATTAGGTTGCTGAACTTCTAGGAAGGTATCCTCTAACTGTAAGAAAAAATAAAAAGAATAAAAAAATCAGTTAAAGCCTGTCTGCACTAGTTTGGCCAGGGGGATTAGACTCGGTACACACACAAACTCACAAGCCTTCAGAGGTGATATTTTCTGTTTATAATTTCTGAGGACAAATCTGTACTTGAAACATAGGTTTGCAATTATTTGATTTTTTTCTCCCTCAAATCCCTGACATCAAACTTTTGAGACCTTTTTTTTTGCGTTCACATAATGGATTCCATCCACAGATGTTATAAACTTGTCCATTGCTAGATTTTAACAAAGCTTGAATAATACATGTAGTTGCATAAAAGCCTGATGTATTATGCAAAGTTCTTAAAGTCTAACACAAAGCTCTTGTTTTGTGACCCATCTCAAAAATATCATGCACGACTTTATGAATTAAATGCATTCAAAAGGAATAAATACCCAAAATGAGTTAAACGCGAGGTCGCGTCTTAGTCCTGTCTAACTAAATTTGTATTCTGAAGTTGTGTCTAAGTCGCGTCCAACTACAAGTCCTGTCTACGGTAAGTCGTGCTTAACTTTAGTCACGACTTCTGCGCATGCCAAGTAGGCTTTAATTCTGACAATCCCGCAGATGATAGACCCAATGCGCGCACAGTATAAATAAATTAACGTGCATGCTGCGCTAGTGATGTGATCGTGATGTCATGACTAGACTGCATGTACTGTACTGGCGCACAGCAGTACAGTACAAACACACTAATAATATTACTTATCAGTGCCTCAGTGCTCGGAAGATCCAGAAAAGAAACTTCTCCTACAGAATGGATAGTTTATTATTGCATTTCTAAGATAAGAAGAGTTAATATTATCGATTAAAAAAATCAGGCTACACAAGAAAAAATCCTGCAAAACTTATTTGAAATTTTAGAGGGTGCACGTACCATCTTTCTCCTCCGCAATTTTGGGGTCAGCAGGTAGAGTGTAATAGTAATAGACAGGACTTCAGTAATAGACAGGACTTCCATTTAACTTGATTTAATCACGACTTCAGAACATGGAAAGAGTTAGTCACGACTTCGTGACTAAAGTTAGACAGGACTTAGACAACTCTTTAGTTAAACAAGAGTTAGAAACGACTCAATACGGGCCAGGTTCTTTAGATTACATGTCGTCAAGAAATAAATGAAATTGCTATTTTTGAAGCACATAGTTTCACAATGTTTAAAGGACAGAACAAGAGATATAAATAGATTACCATGCCAAGAGTGTTGTGCCTGGGGTTGCAGGCCCAGAACGTTGCTGTAACCACAGATCCCTAGTGAGAGGAAGGGGGAATAAAAAAATATCAGCTTATATTTCAAATGTGTTCATAACAAAGCCTTTATCTTTTTTCATCTTTCAGCATTCACATTCTATCCCAGTTTAAATTATACTCCAAACTAATATTCTTTAAATTTGGAATAGAACTTGTTTATCTAAGGTTACACTGCAGTTATAATTGTAATACAGTGTAATTATAATATAGTCATTGTCATCATCATCATCATTGTAGTTGTTATCATCGTAATCATCAACATCGTAGACTATAATTCTTTTTAATGATGAATGAGCTTGCCATCTCCAAATTGAATACAATTGTGTTTGCCTTTTACTAAACTGTATAGACATGATACCATGATTTCCTACCTGTCTGTACTTTGGATCTACATCAATGAAAATGTCCCCTGCACTAGTTCCATCAGGAAAGGTATCATCCCTAGTAAACATCTGGAGACCACGTTGATCATTCAGGAGATTTGGAGGGCTAGGACCTGCTTCGATGGGGGTCCCCTGTACAAGAGACACCATAATGTAGCTGAGTGGTTTGGACACTCGACTGAGATTAAATAGGTCTTGGATTCAAGCCCTGGCATGGTATTTTGTATTGAAAGGCTATGGTGAGTTTTAGAGTGGTTCAATTCTTGCTATCGCTAATATATTAAAAATACCCGAGTATGTTATGTTCAGGCCACATTTCAAATGCAATCTGGGATAGTTTGGTGACCAAGTCACTTCAGGGGGGTGTTTCCACAAAGACTGAGATTGACTTTAAATTGGACTTAACTATGGCAGTTCGTTCATGCTACTGTGTGCTCTCATTGTTCACTGGCATTGGTCTCTCAAGGGACTTATAAATCATGGTTACAAATCTACAGAATATACATGTTTTGATAATTCATTATTGAAAGGAAAATATAATATCTAAAGATCATAATTGTGAGAGCAAACAATGGCATGAACAGCCTGCCATAGCTAAGTCCAACTTAAAGTCAATCTTAGTCTTTGTGAAACACCCCCCTGGTCTATATTGTGTGGCTGCCATCTACATTCAGGCATTTTGGGCATATTGACGTATTGGCTACTGAAATGGCAAGTTCTTATACAGTACTCGTGTCTATCATAAAGGACACCCCTCAACATATCATATCACCATGTCAGTACCCTTGCTTTGAAAGAAAATGTCTAGAAATTATCCTGAATAAATTTATAGTATAGATTATGAGGTTACAAAATGACCAGAATTCTATAGTACCATGTTACCATACCACCCAAAATGCATAGTACAGTAATATAAACACATGAGATAATACAAACCGCCCCCCCCCCCAAAAAAAAACAACAACAACAGTGGTCTTTGAGGGGTTAAGAGGCAAGTCCACTCCAAAAATAGCTTACTTTGAATAGAAGCAGAAAAATCAGAAAAATCAGACAAACCAATCAAAAAAGTTTGAGCAAAATCTGATAACTAATTTATTTTTGATGACATGAACAACTTTGAAAATCACAAGACAAATTGGCGACTTACTCATGAGTCAGTGACGTCATTGCCTCACTATCCACTGATTGTTTTCTTTATATTGATAATATAATTTCCTATTCCCCCCCCCCAAGAATCTTATTTCTTCACACCAGCATCCAAGTTAGATTGAGAGTAATTGAAGTAATTTTTTTCATGCAAAATTTAGCTCAAACCTTTTTTGATTGGTTAATCTGATTTTTCTGCTTCTATTGTGGAGTGGACTAGCCCTTTAAGAAATTTACCTCTGAAAAGCTCAAACACAGCTCTGGTAAAAACACAATGAAATACATAAAAATCACTGCAATGAAACCTCACTGAAACTATGGCAAACTAAAGCTCCTGTAAACAAAAATAAGTATTTTTGACACCGATTAAACGTATGATGAAACTGATTTGGCTGGACGATAAATCAAAGATAATCTTCTTGCCCTACCTTAACCAATGCATCTGTGATCATGGTGTACTGCTGGATGTAAGCCTGCATTGTGTTGGGTCCATAGATGGTGGATGCTCCTTCATACCGCTGGATCTGATTAAAATAATGATCACAATAAGAATCCAGGGGGGGGGGGGGTTTCACAAAGATCCTAAGTTGAACTTATCTTTAAGTTGGATTTAACAATTATGGAAAGCCATTAGCATCTTTGAAAATTCTTTGTAAAAGTTATTCAAAAAGGCATAAAATGTTGATTAAAATCATTCATATTTTCTACTATCATGTGACATTTCATGTTCCTGATGTGGAATTTATGAAAAGTCTGAAATACTTGAATTATTGCATTTTAATTTATTTTATTTTATGGTTACGAATGGCTCTCCGTAATTTTAGAGTCCAACTTAGAGTTAATTTTGTCTTTGAATTTTGTGAAACATCCCCCCCAGATGAATTAATTAAGGCACAGGATAAACTGAAGAGTCTTTATACGCACTAAACATGGTAAATACATTTGCACAAAAGAAACAATAACAATAACACAAAGCCCATAAAAGATGGAATTCACATCATCATCATAATTATCCTCCTCCTCCTCATCATCACTATCATTACCAT
>BEXV01000516.1:123322-133368 GCA_003118195.1 Hemicentrotus pulcherrimus | reverse complement strand
ATGTTACCCAGTCCCTTTAATGCAAAAACAGAATTACAGCCATTGGTGCTGGCAGCCTTAAAAGCGCAACACTGCTTTCTTGCGCTGAGCCAATGGAGTTGGCTCTAAGATATCTCACCTTATAAGTCCCAAATCATTGTCATCTTCATCTACAAATTTGGCTAGGGTCATCCTGGTATCTGTGTCGCCCGTATATCTGTAATAAAAATGAGGACACTGATATGTTTGAAACCACAACACAAAAGTTCAATGAAAGATCTGTGAATCCTGCTTTAGTGACCACCTGTATAGAAAGATCACTTGTCTATACACCCTGCATTTCTTGTTTCTCTCAAATAGCATTTCTCATTTAAGCTGTACCAAAGTAAACCTATAGATAAAGAAAATTGCTTATATTATACAGACTGTTATCTTCTCTGTGTGGTCTATATATACAGGTGTCATTGTGTTTCAATCATAACAAACTTCAAGTCACATGCAGGGTAAGAAAGTGTCACCAATATGCTTCTTAAACATTAATGTAGAATTATAGGCTGCCACAGAAAATCATAAAATACCGGTACCTATTGCAGTCAATTTCTTCATGTTTACAATGTATGTCTTGCACTATATTTGGAATATGGAATGACAGTTGTAAAAAAAAGTGTGGTGTCGTGTTTATTGACATCTGTGACATTCCACCCGCCAAATCTAGTCAGATCATCTCACTACACTGACGCATGCCTATATCAAATTTGAAGTTTATCCTTCAAATGCTTGTGAAATCGTGATGATGACATGGTACTATGGATAGATGGAAAAGCAGGAAACATTATGCCTCAATTACTACCTATGGTGGTAGCGGTAGTGAAAAGAAACTATTGAATATTCTGGGGTTTAAAATGGAAAAAAAATTAAGTTCACACAAAAACAAACACCAAGAAAACACATTTCTTCACAAAGAAAATAAACAGCGAGCTATTTTGTAGCATGTATTACTAAACACATTTAAGGTTGCAGCATATCTGATGACTACAATACAGCTTGAATAAGACAAAGAATTCAAATCAAATTGAATTTATTAAAACGTGTTCACAGTTCCACAATACATTCAACACTATTTGGTAAAATGTCACATATACCTTGGACTTGCCCTAATCATTCGGGGCCCGTTCCTCGAAACCGTCATAAGTCCAACCACTTATTTGGTAAAATGTCAGATATACATTGGAGACAATAATGACTATACAAGCAAGACCAGCATCGTGGTAGAGAGGTTCATTCACTTAACTCTCAATGAAAAGGTTGATCTCATCTTGGTGTGTATTGTGTATGTCTTTAGGCAAGGTGTTTTGTCTTTGTTTTATGTAATAATAATCCAATCTTGTATAGCACATAACACACAATGATGGAAAGTCCCTACAAGCTTCCAAAGAGCTTTGGAAATTATTACCTTAGCTTTAGCTCCGGCAGCCTTTATCAGCTCACAGTGCATTTCAAGGAATAATCCTACCAGGTACCCATTTACCTCACCTGGGTTGAGTGTGGCAAATGTAGATAAAGGTCTTGTCACAGGATGTTAGTGTTGTTGCAGGGAGTTGAACCCCGTACCTTGTGGTAATGTGGTATAAATGTAGGATTGTAGTTACTTACTTGCTTTTCTCATCGTCAGGGTTATTGAGATAGGCGGTAGGGCTTCTATTGATATTACTGGAAAACAAATCCCCTCTGTTGACANGTCAGGGTTATTGAGATAGGCGGTAGGGCTTCTATTGATATTACTGGAAAACAAATCCCCTCTGTTGACATACACATTGCCAGGTTCCATGCTGGCATGAGCATTAGCAATACTCTGAAAAATGAAAATAAACAATATAACAAAAAAAGGCAATACTTATTGATTAATTGATTGGTGTACTTGGTTTACTTGGTTATTGGGGCTTGAAGCATCAGCTTATGAGCCCATCTTGACAATCACAGCACTATTTACGTTGATAAGTGGTTTATTTGAGAGGATGGTGATGCCAACACTTTTCAAGTTCAGATTTAAAGCTGTTAATAGATGGCGCTTGGACTGTCGAGTGGGGTAGCCCATTCCAGTTGTTAATAGATCACAAAGCAAGGGAAATCTGCCTAACACTTGTTTTACAATTTGGCTTCTCAAGTTTGAAGTTGACAAAAAATCTTCCAGTCTGCTAAAGACACATATATAAACTTCCCAAGGCGATCTGGCCCCTTGTAATAAGTTGAGTTTCAAGAGCAGAAAATCCATAAGGATCAGGTGGGTGAAAGTTTTGATATTACCGTTATGAATGTTTCAAAACCGAGATCACTGAATGTTTGGTCATTCCACTGCTGCCATTGGGGCCAACTCTCTCACCTATCTATCTTCTAAGTCTCAAAGTAGCTTTAAGAGATACTCATAACATGAAGGCTTATTCTATTAAAGGTAACAATGTTTGAAACTCCTTTTTAAATTACTGAATATCGCCTAACAGTCTAAATAAAAATTTGGTTCTGAAAATTGTTTTCTTCAATTTTCTTGCTCTTAATCTTGACATGGTTGCGTAAATAGAAAAAAAGTGTGAATTTGAAGCATTCTTGCTTTGGAAGGTGAATTCAAAAAAATTGTATTAAAGCCCCACTGCACTACTTATAGCTACTTGCACCCTCTATATAGCAAACACTGCCTAATCGGTGACCATTGATCCCCCATGATCCTATTTTTCTTAACTTAATTGAGAGCTGATTTCATGAGATAACCACCTGTCAGTGACCATGCAGGGAGGTCTAATCCCTCCAGACCAAACTAGTGCGGTGGGGCTTAAGGAAACTCTGAATTTTGAATCTTCTGTCTCACCTGAACGATTCCAGTAACGATAGCATCGTGGCTGTCGTTGACGAAGCCCAGCGAGGTGAAGGTGAAGGTTAGATACTGCAGGTAGCCTCCAGGACCAGAGTGGGTGTGCGTCCCACTCAGTACAACGTTCTTCTCGTTATAAAGCTCACCATACAGCGCCCTCAGGTGCTCAAATACCTATAACATTTGAAGGAAGAAAAAACAATTCTGGTCAAGGTAATGAGTTTGGTCAACAAGTTTTTGTTCTTGCGTGTATTATTAAAGGCTAAAGCATTATTTAAGAAACTGTAAAATTCACCAAATAGTGCCTACAGTTGCTTAAATCAAAGCTTATTTGCGATTGATATTCATTGCAAATATGTACATAGAAAATAGGGGAATGCAAACTTGTGATTGATTTGGATCAAACGCAACTATTTATAAGACGGGGCCCCGATATAAAAAGGTTTCAAAATAAGAAGGAAGTTTCTCTGGTCCAAAGGAGGTTGTTGTAATAAGGTTCCACTGCACTGTAAAATCAGAAACTACCAGGCACATGAAATTTTTAGCAAATTTTGAGAGTGGTTCACATTTGTTGTAGCCTCTGAATTAACATTGAATTTTGCCAATAGGCCATTAAAAAAAAAAAATCAAATTCAATACATACATGTATGTCTTTGTTACATGTAAGTGCCTCATTAGGAATTATTCACTCACCTGGTAGAATGCCAAGTGCATATAGTACATGTTGCTAGGTAGGGAAAGTCTGATATTTGCCCAACCTAGCAACAACTAATGTATGCCATTCACATTCTGACTATTGAAATACAGTCATCAGTAACAGGTCAGTGCTCATTGCTAGGTAAATGAGTATTAATATGAATAAGTTTTTTAAACTGGTGTATTCATAAAAGTTTCTTGCTATGAAAATTGCTGTTGTTGACAAATCATGAAAGTTTTATTTTGTGAAGTTTCTGGGCGAGGCATAACTTACATCCAGATTGATAGCGGTACAGCCCATAGCAATGTCTGCACTGACAAACACATTGCAGTTGTCTTGGTCGTTGATCTCGCAGGTGATAAAGGCTCTGCTGTAGAGACGAGTATGGATCCCTGCTGTTCTCTGGTCAGGGTGGGCGTAACCCATCTGGGCAAAGAAGATGAAAAGCAAATAATTACAATAATAATGATAATACTAATAGCTCACATTTATAATGCGCCTAATACTTTGTTTTTAGGCGCAGTACATATTATTACACACAATGTATGCATATTCTCCACTCCCTGGGGAGCATTCCGGCCAGTCGCCATTTTACAAGCGCCACTTGCTCATCCAACCACATTAACTTTTGCATCCTACCGGAACCCATTTAACACCTGGGTGAAGAGTGGCAAATATAGTTTAACGTCCTGCTCAAGGACATTAGTGCTGTGTAGGGGATCGAACCACTACCTTCAAATTTCAAGTCAAGTGCTTAAACCACTCGACTTCAATACTTCTACAATGACAAGAAATCCATTACAATAAAATCAGACTGCAGTCTTGCCATTTTAACATTTTCATAATCAATTCCTCAGCTTCAGACTGACAATAACAAATTTAATTACTCACTACATGCACTCACATATGCCTAAAAATCAAGTTATGAAGAATAAAGACATTCCCAGAAATTAAGAGTAGTCCAAGGCAAGATAGAGTATGAAAAAGAAAGAAAAAAAATAGTGTAAAAAATGGGATCCCTGTAAACACTTCTTAAAATGTAGTTGGATATAAGCATAATCTTTTTACAGTGAAGAATAGGAATGGTTGGTCCTGAGAATGTCAAAATCACAAAAGTCATTAGATGCCATTTTAACTATTTCAAGTGAATGGGAAACGGCAAATTTATTATGGGCCAAGAGTCTTTGCTTTAGAATCTTCTTCAATGTCCCTCCTTATTAAAAAAAAAAGACACTTACATCTCTGTAGATTACCGGTTTAATGATTCAGATGCCTGTAATATATTTACATGGTGTATGTAGGGTTCTCTTTCAGTCAATTGCTTCTTACTTTTAAGGTTTTATTGTTAGCTTTAGCTTTCTACATAATATTTAGAAAGTTAGTTATGGGCAAGACAAAAGTAGTGAGAACCCCTTTGTCATTTTACATAACACGTCATCAGATATTTTACATCCCCAGTTTATAAATGAATATTTATTACATACACTGTAGTTATTACAAAATATCTGTTTAATTCTCACACGTAATCATGAGAAATTGGGAGGAAGAAGAAACACCAAAACAAAAAAACAAAAAATTTGTTCAAACCAGACAAATTCTTCATACCAGTATATATTTTCCACCTCTAATTATCTTAAGCTACTAATTGTCACTCATGTTGTTTTATTGAGATCACCTGAGTCAATGTAAACACCAGAATGAAGGGCGGAGTGACTTAATTACTATTTGGGTACAAAGGTCACTTGCCACTTCAACTACCCTTATTATGGTTTACCTCTAAGGGAAGACTAAGTTCTGGTTACAATGATAACAATTCAAAATAATATGTTAGCTTTCTCCTTCTTTGTACATGTACTTACGGTATATGTCAATCTGAAAGAATAAAGTAGAAATATTGAATGAAAAGAATCGCTCTTGAAGTGCCCTAATATCTAAATTAGCTTAAAAGTTTGGGAAAAACTTCCATGCCTCATGTGATGTGTAGTCCCACATACACATTTTTGCAGTGCAGTTCATGTGATTTTCATCAAGGTTGAGTCTAGTTCTTTCATTTTGATCATTCCAAAACTGCACAGTTTACATCAATCCTTATGTACTCCAAAATCCATCTTTCCTAAATGCTGCCAGACAGTTTTTTTTCAAGATATAATGGCATCAGCAGTACTCAACTTTATCTTTAAATTGGTACTTGTAGTGCTCAATATGTTATCTGATGGGGTCAGAGTACCAATGGTTATCAGATTAAGATGCAATCACTAGTACACTATCTTTATTTTAATTGTAATGGTGTGGATCACGTAGGCATGTAAATGAAGTCAAACTTTCAGAGCATTTACCTACATGTAGGGTCCACAAGGGGCAACTCTCAGATTATGTAGTTTGGTTGGTGCAGTTTGATATTAAAGTACTCGTACACTTTAAACTCATCGTTTAACAATGTTTAATCTGAGATGGCCCTACATTTACGTGCGTTCAGTATCTGTGATATGGTGTTATTTTAAAGCCCAGAAAAAATTCTGCACTTTAAAATGATCACGAAGTGCCTCAAAAAAGTAAAAATCTTTTAGTGACCGGTTTTACCATACTCATTTTCCCCAATAGACTGTAGTGTTATAAAAACCATGAAATTTTGATTTTCAATCATAAATATCTTGATAATCAGACAGGCAATCAGCTTGTAAAAGTCATCCAGGATTCCTGACTGACCTAAAGGTTTATACATTGTAATTATTATGATTGCAGCGTGAGCTAAATCCTGGATTTTATTTCAGAATCTGAGACAAAGTTACCGGATCCCTTTAATGTTGAAGGGTAATCAGTTCCGCCATCATTCACATGACACAAGGGTTGTTCATCAATGTTCATGTATACATGGGCCCTGTTTCATTAAACTTATTATCAATAACAAGTTACAATAACTGTTACAAGCTACTGAAATCGTGGCATTTGATTGGCTGAGGGCACATTTGCCAAAGAAATTTAGCATTCGTTAATGATAACAAGTTTTATGAAACAGGAACCTGTATCTTTACTTTCTCTCCTTTAAGCGTGACTCATCAAATTAATTCTGCAATGTGCATGATTCGACTAAAACCAGGATATGAATCCGTGCATACATTTTTATTTTCCTACATGTAAACACTATTCTACTCTACCTAAATTAATCTTGTTTACCCCAAGTCCTTAAATTTCTGATAAGGGATTAAATACAGTACTTAACATTGGTAAAATAATTAGAAATTAAATTAAATTTAGAATCTAGTGGGTCATCTGTCCAAATGTATAACTTCCATTTGATGGATTAAATGTAACTATGACAGTCACTATAAATCAATCATTAATTCTACTTGACTGCATTTTGTTTATTCTTATCTTCATAGTCAATTGCATAAAAAAGAAAATTTTACCGTCATAGATTACAAGTTCTTTTAATAATAAAAAAAGAATAGAATTTATGATTTTTTTCAGTTTTATTTATGTTTCAAACTACAAATAAATTGATTCTTTTCAACTAAATCCTACTATAAAAGAATTAAGGAAGCGAAATTAAATACAATTCAAAATACAGTTCATGGTCAAATAGTGATGCAAAAAATGAAGTTAGGGCTGATAAACGCTTTCCTACCATGGCCTGTCATGGCTGATGTTTCCTTTCACCTTCTTGGTGTCCAAAATCTTCTCACCACCTAGCCCACATGTACATGTACATCTGACCCTCACAGGATCTAAGGGTTATCTGGCTCTATCCTACTCCAACCTATATTTCAATCCAACACACCTGTATAAAGAGCTTTTGACTATTAGTTATTTTACTTTTCTTTTTCCTCTCCCTCTCCCTCTCTCCCTCTCCAATCCAACACACCTGTATAAAGAGCTTTTGACTATTAGTTATTTTACTTTTCTTTTTCCTCTCCCTCTCCCTCTCCTCTCCCACTCCCCCACCTCTCCTCTTCCCCCTTCTCCTTCTTCTTCTCCGAAACTTCATGATGTGTGCCAAATCTAACACACCTGTATAAAGAGCTTTTGACTACTAGTTATTTGACTTTTCTTTTTTTCTCTCCCTTCTCCCTCTCCCACTCCCCCTCCTCCCCCTCCTCCTCCTCCCCCTCATCCTCCTTCTTCTTCTCCATAACTTCACTATGTTTGCCAAGAAAATAATGGCTGCATCACTGGTGCGCATAGTGGCAATTTTTCATGGGGCTGAGCTGGGGTCATGTATCGCGGCCGCCAGTTAATGAGCACACAAAACTTGCTGCTTGCTGAAGCAGGTTAAAATAGTCACACAAATTGACACAACCCTCCGTGGACTTGTTGTGTGGTTAAGGGGGGGGGGACCAATTTTTTGTTTGTTTTTTGTATGCATTAAACTACCGCTAGTTCGCTATTCATTAACCTAGGGTTATGATCTTGGTATCATTTATATGTATTTGTATGTTATTTCCAATGGTACTAGTTTCAAGGATATTCAATGATTTCTATTTTTTGTTCACATACCTACAAACAACAATTTCAAAATGCTTTGTAGAGGTCTACTTGTACAAGGAGAAGAAAGAAGAGTTCACTAGCAAACTCCAAAGCTATGTGGAATTGGGTGATTACGAACGCATTTTAGGTTTTGTCTACATCAATCTTCAGTCTTTACTCATGCAGGGGTATTGGTGCCGATGAAGGAAAATGACTGAGTGATAACGACAAGGCTAAGCAACAGGTGCAGGCGCAGCGCAGCCATCTTATTTTAATTTTGTTTACCAAATTTGTTCAATGCTTTTATGAAATGTTACTGTTAGATATCTTGCCAGTGAATATATCCACATCGGCTGTGCTGAAGTCTGAAGCACGGCCGATGTTCATCATAAGTTTCCATGGCAGACTCTCTCCGAACGAAGAGCCCACAGCAAGTTGATCATGCTGTATAGAATTATGAATGGCCTTGTAGCCATTCGTGCGGCTCAACCCTATCTACATCCATCTTCCGGAAAAACAACTGAACAAGGGGACATCACATCACCTACAGTTCAGACTACAGCACTGCAGAATCTGTCTACCAACACAGCTACTTTCCAAGTGTGGTCCGTCTCTGGAATGTTCTCCCATCTACAGCNAAGGCTAAGCAACAGGTGCAGGCGCAGCGCAGCCATCTTATTTTAATTTTGTTTACCAAATTGGTTCAATGCTTTTATGAAATGTTACTGTTAGATATCTTGCCAGTGAATATATCCACATCGGCTGTGCTGAAGTCTGAAGCACGGCCGATGTTCATCATAAGTTTCCATGGCAGACTCTCTCCGAACGAAGAGCCCACAGCAAGTTGATCATGCTGTATAGAATTATGAATGGCCTTGTAGCCATTCGTGCGGCTCAACCCTATCTACATCCATCTTCCGGAAAAACAACTGAACAAGGGGACATCACATCACCTACAGTTCAGACTACAGCACTGCAGAATCTGTCTACCAACACAGCTACTTTCCAAGTGTGGTCCGTCTCTGGAATGTTCTCCCATCTACAGCTGTGTCGGCTCTGTCTTTCGAGGTCTATTGAGCCGCCTCTCTTCAGTTACTCCTCCCTAAGAAGTGACAGATGCTGTTTTTTACTTGCACATTAGCTTTGAGTTTTTTCTTATTTGTCCGTAACTCACTGGATCTACACTTCCCTTACACGTGTTCCTGCGACGGCGCACCTTTTTCTGCACAAAGTATGACAATACTCTTTAAGAGGGATGTACTCTAAAGGAAGAAGAAGGAGACGTTTGGCAGTTTGCAGCTACATGCAGCAGTCAACGGTTCTTAAAAAAGAAAAAAGAACCAGTGGCGGTGCAGCGGTTCCACCAGGTCTACTCACGCCTGGAGTTCCGGGGATTTAACCTGTCACCATACCAGCGGGAACACGTAGAATGTTTTTCGTTCAAAATATAATGTATCTTACCATATTTACACCAGCTGCAGGACCAGTTATATCAGCTTTTCCTACGCCAATCATAAACTGTGGATCTGCTGCAGAAGCAGAACAGACTAAGACAGTAATTAGTGCAAAAAATACTTCCATCTTCAAGTTCTAAACCGTCTCCAGCTCCAGAAATATCAAAACATATTGTTCTATGGAAAGCTCAACGCTTCAAATGTACGGTACGCCAACTGCGTTGGCTTCAAAGCGATCATACCTCACATTAAAATGTAAATAGATAAATAATGAATAAATAAATACATAAATAAATGAACAATAAAAGATAAAGGCGTGACTTAAAATCCCAACAATAGAGTTCATGTACATGAACGTCTAGGGTTAGGATTAGTGGATTTAGATTTAGCTTAATTGGTGAAGCGTTTGTTAATTTACAAACGGCTGGTCAATTTTTAAGGGTATTATAAAGTTGCTCTAAAATAAATAAATAATAACTGAATAAGAAGGAAAACAAATAATGTTATGATATTCAAAAAGGAAGAGGCCTAAAGTCTAAACATGGGGCGAAATCCTTGCCCAGACAGGGAGCGGGGGTGGGGGGGGGGG